>CM029017.1:73853566-73867462 GCA_016801055.1 Panax notoginseng | reverse complement strand
CGTTAGGATTCTCCATTTTTAATCCTATATTCCCAAATGTGGGGGAACGCAGTTGACTTTTACGTCGTGCATGCGAGTTTAGCAAGACACGTTCATTAGACCGCTCTTTTTCACACCGAACTTCGCAAAAAAAAATATCAAAAGGGTGCAACACGATGACTTCCCAGGGGGTCACCCATCCTAGTACTACTCTCGCCCAAGCTTTCCTATAACTTCGGAGTTCTGATGGGACCGGTGCATTAGTGCTGGTATGATCGCACCCGTTAGGATTCTCCACTTTTGTTCCTATATTCCCACATGTGGGTGGAACGCAGTGACGTTTACGTCGTGCATGCGAGTTTAGCAAGACACGTTCATTAGACCGCTCTTTTTTTCACCGAACATCGCAAAAAAAATAATCAAAAGGTGTGCAACACGAGGACTTCCCAGGGGGTCACCCATCCTAGTACTACTCTCGCCCCAAGCACGCTTAACTTCGGAGTTCTGATGGGATCCGGTGCATTAGTGCTGGTATGATCGCACCCGTTAGGATTCTCCACTTTTGTTCCTATATTCCCACATGTTGGTGGAACGCAGTGACGTTTACGTCGTGCATGCGAGTTTACCGAGAACACGTTCACTAGACCGCTCTTTTTTCACACGAACATCGCAAAAAAAAAATAAAAAAAAGGTGCAACACGAGGACTTCCCAGGGGGTCACCCATCCTAGTACTACTCTCGCCCAAGCACGCTTAACTTCGGAGTTCTGATGGATCCGGTGCATTAGTGCTGGTATGATCGCACCCGTTAGGATTCTCCGCTTTTATTCCTATATTCCCACATCTGGGTGGAACGCATTGACGTTTCTGTCGTGCATGCTAGTTTTCCGAGACACGTTCACTAGACCGCTCTTTTTTCACCGGACTACACAAAAATATAATATATAAAGGAGGTGCAACACGAGGGCTTCCCAAGGGGTCACTGATGCGATTGAAGAGCAAGCGTGTCAGTTTATGGAAAGATTTTGATCCAGTGGCAATTTGGTAATTTTCGCCAAGTTTAGAGTGCCAGGTTTTCGTATTTTTGAAGCCCAATTTAACTGGAAACGGGACAACGATCAAAAGTCACAAGCGTTACGCTCGTGAACTGCGGGGTTTTTGGCCAAATTTTATCGTTTAGGCCTTCAAAATTACATTTTTTTTTGTTTTCGGGTTTATTTTTGTAATTTTCCTTTTTAGTTTTTCTTTTCGTTTTGGATTCCGCTTTTGGGGTTTTGTTCTTTAAACGTTTGTTACGATGGGAAGCAACATTTTGATAAACTAGTTCTCGTATGATCGCCCCCGTTAGGATTCTCCATTTTTATTCCTATATTCCCAAATGTGGGTGGAACGCAGTGACGTTTACGTCGTGCATGCGAGTTTAGCAAGACACGTTCATTAGACCGCTCTCTTTTTTCACCGAACATCGCAAAAAAAAATATCAAAAGGGGTGCAACACGAGGACTTCCCAGGGGGTCACCCATCCTAGTACTACTCTCCTCCCCAAGCACGCTTAACTTCGGAGTTCTGATGGGATCCGGTGCATTAGTGCTGGTATGATCGCACCCGTTAGGATTCTCCACTTCTGTTCCTATATTCCCACATGTGGGTGGAACGCAGTGACGTTTACGTCGTGCATGCGAGTTTACCGAGACACGTTCACTAGACCGCTCTTTTTTCACCGAACATCGCAAAAAAAAAAATAAAAAAAGGGTGCAACACGACGACTTCCCAGGGGGTCACCCATCCTAGTACTACTCTCGCCCAAGCACGCTTAACTTCGGAGTTCTGATGGGATCCGGTGCATTAGTGCTGGTATGATCGCACCCGTTAGGATTCTCCGCTTTTATTCCTATATTCCCACATTTGGGTGGAACGCATTGACGTTTCTGTCGTGCATGCTAGTTTCCGAGACACGTTCACTAGACCGCTCTTTTTTCACCGGACTACACAAAAATATATATATATAAAGGAGGTGCAACACGAGGGCTTCCCAAGGGGTCACTGATGCGGTTGAAGAGCAAGCGTGTCAGTTTATGGAAAGATTTTGATCCAGTGGCAATTTGGTAATTTTTGCCAAGTTTAGAGTGCCGAGTTTTCGCGTTTTCGAAGCCCAATTTCACTGGAAACGGGGACAACGATCAAAAGTCACAAGCGTTATGCTCGTGAACTGCGGGGTTTTTTGGCCAATTTTTATCGTTTAGGCCTTCAAAATTATATTTTTTTGTTTTCGGGTTATTTTTGTAATTTTCCTTTTAGTTTTTCTTTTTCGTTTTTGGATTCCGCTTTTGGGGTTTTGTTCTTTAAACGTTTTTACGATGGGAAGCAACAGTTTTGATAAACTAGTTCTCGTATGATCGCCCCCGTTAGGATTCTCCATTTTTATTCCTATATTCCCAAATGTGGGTGGAACGCAGTGACGTTTACGTCGTGCATGCGAGTTTAGCAAGACACGTTCATTAGACCGCTCTTTTTTCACCGAACTTCACAAAAAAAAAATATCAAAGGGTGTCAACACGAGGACTTCCCAGGGTCACCCATCCTAGTACTACTCTCGAGCCCAAGCACGCTTAACTTCGGAGTTCTGATGGGATCCGGTGCATTAGTGCTGGTATGATCGCACCCGTTAGGATTCTCCACTTTTATTCCTATATTCCCACATGTGGGTGGAACGCAGTGACGTTTACGTCGTGCATGCGAGTTTAGCAAGACACGTTCATTAGACCGCTCTTTTTTCACCGAACATCGCAAAAAAAAATATCAAAAGGGGTGCAACACGAGGACTTCCCAGGGGGTCACCCATCCTAGTACTACTCTCGCCCAAGCACGCTTAACTTCGGAGTTCTGATGGGATCCGGTGCATTAGTGCTGGTATGATCGCACCCGTTAGGATTCTCCACTTCTGTTCCTATATTCCCACATGTGGGTGGAACGCAGTGACGTTTACGTCGTGCATGCGAGTTTACCGAGACACGTTCACTAGACCGCTCTTTTTTCACCGAACATCGCAAAAAAAAATATAAAAAAATGGTGCAACACGAGGACTTCCCAGGGGGTCACCCATCCTAGTACTACTCTCACCAAGCACGCTTAACTTCGGAGTTCTGATGGGATCCGTGCATTAGTGCTGGTTTGATCGCACCCGTTAGGATTCTCCGCTTTTATTCCTATATTCCCACATTTGGGTGGAACGCATTGACGTTTATGTCGTGCATGCTAGTTTTCCGAGACACGTTCACTAGACGCTCTTTTTTCACCGACTACACAAAAATATATATATAATAAAAGGAGGTGCAACACGAGGGCTTCCCAAGGGGTCACTGATGCGGTTGAAGAGCAAGCGTGTCAGTTTATGGAAAGATTTTGATCCAGTGGCAATTTGGTAATTTTTGCCAAGTTTAGAGTGCCGAGTTTTCGCGTTTTCGAAGCCCAATTTCATTGGAAACGGGACAACGATCAAAAGTCACAAGCGCTACGCTCGTGAACTGCGGGGTTTTTGGCCAAATTTTATCGTTTAGGCCTTCAAAATTACATTTTTTTTTTGTTTTCGGGTTATTTTTGTAATTTTCCTTTTTAGTTTTTCTTTTTCGTTTTGGATTCCGCTTTTGGGGTTTTGTTCTTTAAACGTTTGTTACGATGGGAAGCAACTTTTTGATAAACTAGTTCTCGTATGATCGCCCCCGTTAGGATTCTCCATTTTTATTCCTATATTCCCAAATGTGGGTGGAACGCAGTGACGTTTACGTCGTGCATGCGAGTTTAGCAAGACACGTTCATTAGACCGCTCTTTTTTCACCGAACATCGCAAAAAAAAATATCAAAAGGGGTGCAACACGAGGACTTCCCAGGGGGTCACCCATCCTAGTACTACTCTCGCCCAAGCACGCTTAACTTCGGAGTTCTGATGGGATCCGGTGCATTAGTGCTGGTATGATCGCACCCGTTAGGATTCTCCACTTTTGTTCCTATATTCCCACATGTGGGTGGAACGCAGTGACGTTTACGTCGTGCATGCGAGTTTACCGAGACACGTTCACTAGACCGCTCTTTTTTCACGAACATCGCAAAAAAAATATAAAAAAGGGTGCAACACGAGGACTTCCCAGGGGTCACCCATCCTAGTACTACTCTCGCCCAAGCACGCTTAACTTCGGAGTTCTGATGGGATGCGGTGCATTAGTGCTGGTATGATCGCACCCGTTAGGATTCTCTGCTTTTATTCCTATATTCCCACATGTGGGTGGAACGCATTGACGTTTCTGTCGTGCATGCTAGTTTTCCGAGACACGTTCACTAGACCGCCCTTTTTTCACCGGACTACACAAAAATATATATATATAAAAGGAGGTGCAACACGAGGGCTTCCCAAGGGGTCACTGATGCGGTTGAAGAGCAAGCGTGTCAGTTTATGGAAAGATTTTGATCCAGTGGCAATTTGGTAATTTTGCCATTAGTTTAGAGTGCCGAGTTTTCGCGTTTTCGAAGCCCAATTTCACTGGAAACGGGACAACGATCAAAAGTCACAAGCGCTACGCTCGTGAACTGCGGGTTTTTTGGCCAAATTTTATCGTTTAGGCCTTCAAAATTACATTTTTTTTCGGGTTATTTTTTTAATTTTCCTTTTTAGTTTTTCTTTTTTCGTTTTGGATTCCGCTTTTGGGGTTTTGTTCTTTAAACGTTTGTTACGATGGGAAGCAACAGTTTTGATAAACTAGTTCTCGTATGATCGCCCCCGTTAGGATTCTCCATTTTTATTCCTATATTCCCAAATGTGGGTGGAACGCAGTGACGTTTACGTCGTGCATGCGAGTTTAGCAAGACACGTTCATTAGACCGCTCTTTTTTCACCGAACATCGCAAAAAAAAATAGCAAAAGGGTGCAACACGAGGACTTCCCAGGGGGTCAACCATCCTAGTACTACTCTCCCCAAGCACGCTTAACTTCGGAGTTCTGATGGGATCCGGTGCATTAGTGCTGGTATGATCGCACCCGTTAGGATTCTCCACTTTTGTTCCTATATTCCCACATGTGGGTGGAACGCAGTGACGTTTACGTCGTGCATGCGAGTTTACCGAGACACGTTCACTAGACCGCTCTTTTTTCACTGAACATCGCAAAAAAATATAAAAAAGGGTGCAACACGAGGACTTCCCAGGGGTCACCCATCCTAGTACTACTCTCGCCCAAGCACGCTTAACTTCGGAGTTCTGATGGGATCCGGTGCATTAGTGCTGGTATGATCGCACCCGTTAGGATTCTCCGCTTTTATTCCTATATTCCCACATTTGGGTGGAACGCATTGACGTTTCTGTCGTGCATGCTAGTTTTCCGAGACACGTTCACTAGACCGCTCTTTTTTCACCGGACTACACAAAAATATATATATAAAAGGAGGTGCAACACGAGGCTTCCCAAGAGGTCACTGATGCGGTTGAAGAGCAAGCGTGTCAGTTTATGGAATGATTTTGATCCAGTGGCAATTTGGTAATTTTGCCAAGTTTAGAGTGCCGAGTTTTCGCGTTTTTCGAAGCCCAATTTCATTGGAAACGGGACAACGATCAAAAGTCACAAGCGCTACGCTCGTGAACTGCGGGTTTTTGGCCAAATTTTATCGTTTAGGCCTTCAAAATTACATTTTTTTTTGTTTTCGGGTTATTTTTGTAATTTTCCTTTTTAGTTTTTCTTTTTCGTTTTGGATTCCGCTTTTGGGGTTTTGTTCTTTAAACGTTTGTTACGATGGGAAGCAACAGTTTTGATAAACTAGTTCTCGTATGATCGCCCCCGTTAGGATTCTCCATTTTTATTCCTATATTCCCAAATGTGGGTGGAACGCAGTGACGTTTACGTCGTGCATGCGAGTTTAGCAAGACACGTTCATTAGACCGCCCTTTTTTCATCGAACATCGCAAAAAAAAATCAAAAGGGGTGCAACACGAGGACTTCCCAGGGGGTCACCCATCCTAGTACTACTCTCGCCCAAGCACGCTTAACTTCGGAGTTCTGATGGGATCCGGTGCATTAGTGCTGGTATGATCGCACCAGTTAGGATTCTCCGCTTTTATTCCTATATTCCCACATGTGGGTGGAACGCATTGACGTTTCTGTCGTGCATGCTAGTTTTCCGAGACACGTTCACTAGACCGGTCTTTTTGCACCGGACTACACAAAAATTTATATATAAAAGGAGGTGCAACCCGAGGGCTTCCCAAGGAGTCACTGATGCGGTTGAAGAGCAAGCGTGTTAGTTTATGGAAAGATTTTGATCCAGTGGCAATTTGGTAATTTTTGCCAAGTTTAGAGTGCCGAGTTTTCGCTTTTTCGAAGCCCAATTTCACTGGAAACGGGACAACGATTAAAAGTCACCAGCATTAAGCTTGTCAACTGCGGGGTTTTTGGCCAAATTTTATCGTTTAGGCCTTCAAAATTACATTTTTTTTTGTTTTCGGGTTATTTTTGTAATTTTCCTTTTTAGTTTTTCTTTTTCGTTTTGGATTCCGCTTTTGGGGTTTTGTTCTTTAAACATTTGTTACGATGGGAAGCAACAGTTTTGATAAACTAGTTCTCGTATGATCGCCCCCGTTAGGATTCTCCATTTTTATTCCTATATTCCCAAATGTGGGTGGAACGCAGTGACGTTTACGTCGTGCATGCGAGTTTAGCAAGACACGTTCATTAGACCGCCCTTTTTTCATCGAACATCGCAAAAAAAAATCAAAAGGGGTGCAACACGAGGACTTCCCAGGGGGTCACCCATCCTAGTACTACTCTCGCCCAAGCACGCTTAACTTCGGAGTTCTGATGGGATCCGGTGCATTAGTGCTGGTATGATCGCACCCGTTAGGATTCTCCACTTTTGTTCCTATATTCCCACATGTGGGTGGAACGCAGTAACGTTTACGTCGTGCACGCAAGTTTACCAAGTCACGTTCACTAGACCGCTCTTTTTTCACTGAACATCGCAAAAAAAATATAAAAAAAGGGTGCAACACGAGGACTTCCCAGGGGGTCACCCATCCTAGTACTACTCTCGCCCAAGCTTGCTTAACTTCGGAGTTCTGATGGGATTCGGTGCCTTAGGGCTGGTATGATCGCACCCGTTAGGATTCTCCGCTTTTATTCCTATATTCCTACATTTGGGTGGAACGCATTGACGTTTCTGTCCTGCATGCTAGTTTTTCGAGACACGTTCACTAGACCGCTCTTTTTTCACCGGACTACACAAAAATATATATATATAAAAGGAGGTGCAACACGAGGCTTCCCAGGGGTCACTGATGCGGTTGAAGAGCAAGCGTGTCAGTTTATGGAAAGATTTTGATCCAGTGGCAATTTGGTAATTTTTGCCAAGTTTAGAGTGCCGAGTTTTCGCATTTTCGAAGCCCAATTTCACTGGAAACGGGACAACGATCAAAAGTCACGAGCGCTACGCTCGTGAACTGCGGGGTTTTTGGCCAAATTTTATCGTTTAGGCCTTCAAAATTACATTTTTTTTGTTTTCGGGTTATTTTTGTAATTTTCCTTTTTAGTCTTTCTTTTTCGTTTTGGATTCCGCTTTTGGGGTTTTGTTCTTTAAACGTTTGTTACGATGGGAAGCAACAGTTTTGATAAACTAGTTCTCGTATGATCGCCCCCGTTAGGATTCTCCATTTTTATTCCTATATTCCCAAATGTGGGTGGAACGCAGTGACGTTTACGTCGTGCATGCGAGTTTAGCAAGACACGTTCATTAGACCGCTCTTTTTTCACCGAACATCGCAAAAATAAATATCAAAAGGGGTGCAACCCGAGGACTTCCCAGGGGGTCACCCATCCTAGTACTACTCTCGCCCAAGCACGCTTAACTTCGGAGTTTTCATGGGATCCGGTGCATTAGTGCTGGTATGATCGCACCCGTTAGGATTCTCCGCTTTTATTCCTATATTCCCACATGTGGGTGGAACGCATTGACGTTTCTGTCGTGCATGCTAGTTTTTCGAGACACGTTCACTAGACCGCTCTTTTTGCGCCGGACTACACAAAAATATATATATAAAAGGAGGTGCAACCCGAGGGCTTCCCAAGGGGTCACTGATGCGGTTGAAGAGCAAGCGTGTCAGCTTATGGAAAGATTTTGATCCAGTGGCAATTTGGTAATTTTTGCCAAGTTTAGAGTGCCGAGTTTTTGCGTTTTCGAAGCCCAATTTCACTGGAAACGGGACAACGATCAAAAGTCACCAGCGTTACGCTCGTGAACTGCGGGGTTTTTGGCCAAATTTTATCGTTTAGGCCTTCAAAATTACATTTTTTTTGTTTTCGGGTTATTTTTGTAATTTTCCTTTTTAGTTTTTCTTTTTTCGTTTTGGATTCCGCTTTTGGGGTTTTGTTCTTTAAACGTTTGTTACGATGGGAAGCAACAGTTTTGATAAACTAGTTCTCATATGATCGCCCCCGTTAGGATTCTCCATTTTTATTCCTATATTCCCAAATGTGGGTGGAACGCAGTGACGTTTACGTCGTGCATGCGAGTTTAGCAAGACACGTTCATTAGACCGCTCTTTTTTCACCGAACATCGCAAAAAAAATATCAAAAGGGGTGCAACACGAGGACTTCCCAGGGGGTCACCCTATCCTAGTACTACTCTCGCCCAAGCACGCTTAACTTCGGAGTTCTGATGGGATCCGGTGCATTAGTGCTGGTATGATCGCACCCGTTAGGATTCTCCACTTTTGTTCCTATATTCCCACATGTGGATGGAACGCAGTGACGTTTACGTCGTGCATGCGAGTTTACCGAGACACGTTCACTAGACCGCTCTTTTTTCACTGAACATCGCAAAAAAAATATAAAAAAAGGGTGCAACACGAGGACTTCCCAGGGGGTCACCCATCCTAGTACTACTCTCGCCCAAGCACGCTTAACTTCGGAGTTCTGATGGGATCCGGTGCATTAGTGCTGGTCTGATCGCACACGTTAGGATTCTCCGCTTTTATTCCTATATTCCCACATGTGGGTGGAACGCATTGACGTTTCTGTCGTACATGCTAGTTTTCCGAGACACGTTCACTAGACCGCTCTTTTTTCACCGGACTACACAAAAATATATATATAAAAGGAGGTGCAACACGAGGGCTTCCCAAGGGGTCACTGATGCGGTTGAAGAGCAAGCGTGTCAGTTTATGGAAAGATTTTGATCCAGTGGCAATTTGGTAATTTTTGCCAAGTTTAGAGTGCCGAGTTTTCGCGTTTTCGAAGCCCAATTTCACTGGAAACGGGACAACGATCAAAAGTCACCAGCGTTACGCTCGTGAACTGCGGGGTTTTTGGCCAAATTTTATCGTTTAGGCCTTCAAAATTACATTTTTTTTTTTTTCGGGTTATTTTTGTAATTTTCCTTTTTAGTTTTTCTTTTTCGTTTTGGATTCCGCTTTTGGGTTTTGTTTTTTAAACGTTTGTTACGATGGGAAGCAACAGTTTTGATAAACTAGTTCTCGTATGATCGCCCCGTTAGGATTCTCCATTTTTATTCCTATATTCCCAAATGTGGGTGGAACGCAGTGACGTTTACGTCGTGCATGCGAGTTTAGCAAGACACGTTCATTAGACCGCTCTTTTTTCACCGAACATCGCAAAAAAAAATATCAAAAGGGGTGCAACACGAGGACTTCCCAGGGGGTCACCCATCCTAGTACTACTCTCGCCCAAGCACGCTTAACTTCGGAGTTCTGATGGGATCCGGTGCATTAGTGCTGGTATGATCGCACCCGTTAGGATTCTCCACTTTTATTCCTATATTCCCACATGTGGGTGGAACGCAGTGACGTTTACGTCGTGCATGCGAGTTTACCGAGACACGTTCACTAGACCGCTCTTTTTTCACTGAACATCGCAAAAAAAAATATAAAAAAAGGTGCAACACGAGGACTTCCCAGGGGGTCACCCATCCTAGTACTACTCTCGCCCAAGCACGCTTAACTTCGGAGTTCTGATGGGATCCGGTGCATTAGTGCTGGTATGATCGCACCCGTTAGGATTCTCCGCTTTTATTCCTATATTCCCACATTTGGGTGGAACGCATTGACGTTTCTGTCGTGCATGCTAGTTTTCCGAGACACGTTCACTAGACCGCTCTTTTTTCACCGGACTACACAAAAATATATATATAAAAGGAGGTGCAACACGAGAGGCTTCCCAGGGGTCACTGATGCGGTTGAAGAGCAAGCGTGTCAGTTTATGGAAAGATTTTGATCCAGTGGCAATTTGGTAATTTTTGCCAAGTTTAGAGTGCCGAGTTTTCGCGTTTTCGAAGCCCAATTTCACTGGAAACGGGACAACGATCAAAAGTCACCAGCGTTACGCTCGTGAACTGCGGGGTTTTTGGCCAAATTTTATCGTTTAGGCCTTCAAAATTACATTTTTTTTTGTTTTCGGGTTATTTTTGTAATTTTCCTTTTTAGTTTTTCTTTTTCGTTTTGGATTCCGCTTTTGGGGTTTTGTTCTTTAAACGTTTGTTACGATGGGAAGCAACAGTTTTGATAAACTAGTTCTCGTATGATCGCCCCCGTTAGGATTCTCCATTTTTATTCCTATATTCCCAAATGTGGGTGGAACGCAGTGACGTTTACGTCGTGCATGCGAGTTTAGCAAGACACGTTCATTAGACCGCTCTTTTTTCACCGAACATCGCAAAAAAAATATCAAAAGGGGTGCAACACGAGGACTTCCCAGGGGGTCACCTATCCTAGTACTACTCTCGCCCAAGCACGCTTAACTTCGGAGTTCTGATGGGATCCGGTGCATTAGTGCTGGTATGATCGCACCCGTTAGGATTCTCCACTTTTGTTCCTATATTCCCACATGTGGATGGAACGCAGTGACGTTTACGTCGTGCATGCGAGTTTACCGAGACACGTTCACTAGACCGCTCTTTTTTCACTGAACATCGCAAAAAAAAAATATAAAAAAAGGGTGCAACACAAGGACTTCCCAGGGGGTCACCCATCCTAGTACTACTCTCGCCCGAGCACGCTTAACTTCGGAGTTCTGATGGGATTCGGTGCATTAGTGTTGGTATGATCGCACCCGTTAGGATTCTCCGCTTTTATTCTATATTCCCACATGTGGGTGGAACGCATTGACGTTTCTGTCGTGCATGCTAGTTTTCGAGAGACACGTTCACTAGACCGCTCTTTTTTCACCGGACTACACAAAAATATATATATAAAAGGAGGTGCAACACGAGGGCTTCCCAAGGGGTCACTGATGCGGTTGAAGAGCAAGCGTGTCAGTTTATGGAAAGATTTTGATCCAGTGGCAATTTGGTAATTTTTGCCAAGTTTAGAGTGCCGAGTTTTCGCGTTTTTGAAGCCCAATTTCACTGGAAACGGGGCAACGATCAAAAGTCACCAGCATTACGCTCGTGAACTGCGGGGTTTTTGGCCAAATCTTATCGTTTAGGCCTTCAAAATTACATTTTTTTTTGTTTTCGGGTTATTTTTGTAATTTTCCTTTTTAGTTTTTCTTTTTCGTTTTGGATTCCGCTTTTGGGGTTTTGTTCTTTAAACGTTGTTACGATGGGAAGCAACAGTTTTGATAAACTAGTTCTCGTATGATCGCCCCCGTTAGGATTCTCCATTTTTATTCCTATATTCCCAAATGTGGGTGGAACGCAGTGACGTTTACGTCGTGCATGCGAGTTTAGCAAGACACGTTCATTAGACCGCTCTTTTTTCACCGAACATCGCAAAAAAAAATATCAAAAGGGGTGCAACACGAGGACTTCCCAGGGGGTCACCCATCCTAGTACTACTCTCGCCCAAGCACGCTTAACTTCGGAGTTCTGATGGGATCCGGTGCATTAGTGCTGGTATGATCGCACCCGTTAGGATTCTCCACTTTTGTTCCTATATTCCCACATGTGGGTGGAACGCAGTGACGTTTACGTCGTGCATGCGAGTTTACCGAGACACGTTCACTAGACCGCTCTTTTTTCACTGAACATCGCAAAAAAAAATATAAAAAAAGGGTGCAACACGAGGACTTCCCAGGGGTCACCCATCCTAGTACTACTCTCGCCCAAGCACGCTTAACTTCGGAGTTCTGATGGGATACGGTGCATTAGTGCTGGTATGATCGCACCCGTTAGGATTCTCCGCTTTTATTCCTATATTCCCACATGTGGGTGGAACGCATTGACGTTTCTGTCGTGCATGCTAGTTTTCCGAGACACGTTCACTAGACCGCTCTTTTTGCACCGGACTACACAAAAATATATATATAAAAGGAGGTGCAACCCGAGGGCTTCCCAAGGGGTCACTGATGCGGTTGAAGAGCAAGCGTGTCAGTTTATGGAAAGATTTTGATCCAGTGGCAATTTGGTAATTTTTGCCAAGTTTAGAGTGCCGAGTTTTCGCGTTTTCGAAGCCCAATTTCACTGGAAACGGGACAACGATCAAAAGTCACCAGCGTTACGCTCGTGAACTGCGGGGTTTTTGGCCAAATTTTATCGTTTAGGCCTTCAAAATTACATTTTTTTTGTTTTCGGGTTATTTTTGTAATTTTCCTTTTTAGTTTTTCTTTTTCGTTTTGGATTCCGCTTTTGGGGTTTTGTTCTTTAAACGTTTGTTACGATGGGAAGCAACAGTTTTGATAAACTAGTTCTCGTATGATCGCCCCCGTTAGGATTCTCCATTTTTATTCCTATATTCCCAAATGTGGGTGGAACGCAGTGACGTTTACGTCGTGCATGCGAGTTTAGCAAGACACGTTCATTAGACCGCTCTTTTTTCACCGAACATCGCAAAAAAAAATATCAAAAGGGGTGCAGCACGAGGACTTCCCAGGGGGTCACCCATCCTAGTACTACTCTCGCCCAAGCACGCTTAACTTCGGAGTTCTGATGGGATCCGGTGCATTAGTGCTGGTATGATCGCACCCGTTAGGATTCTCCACTTTGTTCCTATATTCCCACATGTGGGTGGAACGCAGTGACGTTTACGTCGTGCATGCGAGTTTACCGAGACACGTTCACCAGACCGCTCTTTTTTCACTGAACATCGCAAAAAAAAATATAAAAAAAGGGTGCAACACGAGGACTTCCCAGGGGGTCACCCATCCTAGTACTACTCTCGCCCAAGCACGCTTAACTTCGGAGTTCTGATGGGATCCGGTGCATTAGTGCTGGTATGATCGCACCCGTTAGGATTCTCCGCTTTTATTCCTATATTCCCACATGTGGGTGGAACGCATTGACGTTTCTGTCGTGCATGCTAGTTTTCCGAGACACGTTCACTAGACCGCTCTTTTTTCACCGGACTACACAAAAATATATATATAAAAGGAGGTGCAACACGAGGGCTTCCCAAGGGGTCACTGATGCGGTTGAAGAGCAAGCGTGTCAGTTTATGGAAAGATTTTGATCCAGTGGCAATTTGGTAATTTTTGCCAAGTTTAGAGTGCCGAGTTTTCGCGTTTTCGAAGCCCAATTTCACTGGAAACGGGACAACGATCAAAAGTCACCAGCGTTACGCTCGTGAGCTGCGGGGTTTTTGGCCAAATTTTATCGTTTAGGCCTTCAAAATTACATTTTTTTTGTTTTCGGGTTATTTTTGTAATTTTCCTTTTTAGTTTTTATTTTTCGTTTTGGATTTCGCTTTTGGGGTTTTGTTCTTTAAACGTTTGTTACGATGGGAAGCAACAGTTTTGATAAACTAGTTCTCGTATGATCGCCCCCGTTAGGATTCTCCATTTTTATTCCTATATTCCCAAATGTGGGCGGAACGCAGTGACGTTTACGTCGTGCATGCGAGTTTAGCAAGACACGTTCATTATCTTTTTTCACCGAACAGCGCAAAAAAAAATATCAAAAGGGGTGCAACACGAGGACTTCCCAAGGGGTCACC
>CM029017.1:73691066-73851066 GCA_016801055.1 Panax notoginseng | reverse complement strand
GGAACGCATTGACGTTTCTGTCGTGCATGCTAGTTTTCCGAGACACGTTCACTAGACCGCTCTTTTTTCACCGGACTACACAAAAATATATATATAAAAGGAGGTGCAACACGAGGGCTTCCCAGGGGTCACTGATGCGGTTGAAGAGCAAGCGTGTCAGTTTATGGAAAGATTTTGATCCAGTGGCAATTTGGTAATTTTTGCCAAGTTTAGAGTGCCGAGTTTTCGCGTTTTTGAAGCCCAATTTCACTGGAAACGGGACAACGATCAAAAGTCACGAGCATTACGCTCGTGAACTGCGGAGGTTTTTGGCCAAATTTTATCGTTTAGGCCTTCAAAATTACATTTTTTTTTGTTTTCGGGTTATTTTTGTAATTTTCCTTTTTAGTTTTTCTTTTTCGTTTTGGATTCCGCTTTTGGGGTTTTGTTCTTTAAATGTTTGTTACGATGGGAAGCAACAGTTTTGATAAACTAGTTCTCGTATGATCGCCCCCGTTAGGATTCTCCATTTTTATTCCTATATTCCCAAATGTGGGTGGAACGCAGTGACGTTTACGTCGTGCATGCGAGTTTAGCAAGACACGTTCATTAGACCGCTCTTTTTTCACCGAACATCGCAAAAAAAAATATCAAAAGGGGTGCAACACGAGGACTTCCCAGGGGGTCACCCATCCTAGTACTACTCTCGCCCAAGCACGCTTAACTTCGGAGTTCTGATGGGATCCGGTGCATTAGTGCTGGTATGATCGCACCCGTTAGGATTCTCCACTTTTGTTCCTATATTCCCACATGTGGGTGGAACGCAGTGACGTTTACGTCGTGCATGCGAGTTTACCGAGACACGTTCACTAGACCGCTCTTTTTTCACTGAACATCGCAAAAAAAAATATAAAAAAAGGGTGCAACACGAGGACTTCCCAGGGGGTCACCCATCCTAGTACTACTCTCGCCCAAGCACGCTTAACTTCGGAGTTCTGATGGGATCCGGTGCATTAGTGCTGGTATGATCGCACCCGTTAGGACTCTCCGCTTTTATTCCTATATTCCCACATTGGGTGGAACGCATTGACGTTTCTGTCGTGCATGCTAGTTTTCCGAGACACGTTCACTAGACCGCTCTTTTTTCACCGGACTACACAAAAATATCTATATAAAAGGAGGTGCAACACGAGGGCTTCCCAAGGGGTCACTGATGCGGTTGAAGAGCAAGCGTGTCAGTTTATGGAAAGATTTTGATCCAGTGGCAATTTGGTAATTTTTGCCAAGTTTAGAGTGCCGAGTTTTCGCGTTTTCGAAGCCCAATTTCACTGGAAACGGGACAACGATCAAAAGTCACCAGCGTTACGCTCGTGAACTGCGGGGTTTTTGGCCAAATTTTATCGTTTAGGCCTTCAAAATTACATTTTTTTTTGTTTTCGGGTTATTTTTGTAATTTTCCTTTTTAGTTTTTCTTTTTCGTTTTGGATTCCGCTTTTGGGGTTTTGTTCTTTAAACGTTTGTTACGATGGGAAGCAACAGTTTTGATAAACTAGTTCTCGTATGATCGCCCCCGTTAGGATTCTCCATTTTTATTCCTATATTCCCAAATGTGGGTGGAACGCAGTGACGTTTACGTCGTGCATGCGAGTTTAGCAAGACACGTTCATTAGACCGCTCTTTTTTCACCGAACATCGCAAAAAAAAATATCAAAAGGGGTGCAACACGAGGACTTCCCAGGGGGTCACCCATCCTAGTACTACTCTCGCCCAAGCACGCTTAACTTCGGAGTTCTGATGGGATCCGGTGCATTAGTGCTGGTATGATCGCACCCGTTAGGATTCTCCACTTTTGTTCCTATATTCCCACATGTGGGTGGAACGCAGTGACGTTTACGTCGTGCATGCGAGTTTACCGAGACACGTTCACTAGACCGCTCTTTTTTCACTGAACATCACAAAAAAAAAATATAAAAAAAGGGTGCAACACGAGGACTTCCCAAGAGGTCACCCAACCTAGTACTACTCTCGCCCAAGTACGCTTAACTTCAGAGTTCTGATGGGATCCGGTGCATTAGTGCTGGTATGATCGCACCCGTTAGGATTCTCCGCTTTTATTCCTATATTCCCACATTTGGGTGGAACGCATTGTCGTTTCTGTCGTGCATGCTAGTTTTCCGAGACACGTTCACTAGACCGCTCTTTTTTCACCGGACTATAAAAAATATATATATAAAAGGAGGTGCAACACGAGGGCTTCCTAAGGGGTCACTGATGCGGTTGAAGAGCAAGCGTGTCAGTTTATGGAAAGATTTTGATCCAGTGGCAATTTGGTAATTTTTGCCAAGTTTAGAGTGCCGAGTTTTCGCGTTTTCGAAGCCCAATTTCACTGGAAACGGGACAACGATCAAAAGTCACCAGCGTTACGCTCGTGAACTGCGGGGTTTTTGGCCAAATTTTATCGTTTAGGCCTTCAAAATTACATTTTTTTTGTTTTCGGGTTATTTTTGTAATTTTCCTTTTTAGTTTTTCTTTTTCGTTTTGGATTCCGCTTTTGGGGTTTTGTTCTTTAAACGTTTGTTACGATGGGAAGCAACAGTTTTGATAAACTAGTTCTCGTATGATCGCCCCCGTTAGGATTCTCCATTTTTATTCCTATATTCCCAAATGTGGGTGGAACGCAGTGACGTTTACGTCGTGCATGCGAGTTTAGCAAGACACGTTCATTAGACCGCTCTTTTTTCACCGAACATCGCAAAAAAAATATCAAAAGGGGTGCAACACGAGGACTTCCCAGGGGGTCACCCATCCTAGTACTACTCTCGCCCAAGCACGCTTAACTTCGGAGTTCTGATGGGATCCGGTGCATTAGTGCTGGTATGATCGCACCCGTTAGGATTCTCCACTTTTGTTCCTATATTCCCACATGTGGGTGGAACGCAGTGACGTTTACGTCGTGCATGCGAGTTTACCGAGACACGTTCACTAGACCGCTCTTTTTTCACTGAACATCGCAAAAAAAAAATATAAAAAAAGGGTGCAACACGAGGACTTCCCAGGGGGTCACCCATCCTAGTACTACTCTCGCCCAAGCACGCTTAACTTCGGAGTTCTGATGGGATCCGGTGCATTAGTGCTGGTATGATCGCACCCGTTAGGATTCTCCGCTTTTATTCCTATATTCCCACATGTGGGTGGAACGCATTGACGTTTCTGTCGTGCATGCTAGTTTTTCGAGACACGTTCACTAGACCGCTCTTTTTTCACCGGACTACACAAAAATATATATATAAAAGGAGGTGCAACACGAGGGATTCCCAAGGGGTCACTGATGCGGTTGAAGAGCAAGCGTGTCAGTTTATGGAAAGATTTTGATCCAGTGGCAATCTGGTAATTTTTGCCAAGTTTAGAGTGCCGAGTTTTCGCGTTTTCAAAGCCCAATTTCACTGGAAACGGGACAACGATTAAAAGTCACAAGCGTTACGCTCGTGAACTGCGGGGTTTTTGGCCAAATTTTATCGTTTAGGCCTTCAAAATTATATTTTTTTTTTATTTTCTGGTTATTTTTGTAATTTTCCTTTTTAGTTTTTCTATTTCGTTTTGGATTCCGCTTTTGGGGTTTTGTTCTTTAAACGTTTGTTACGATGGGAAGCAACAGTTTTGATAAACTAGTTCTCGTATGATCGCCCCCGTTAGGATTCTCCATTTTTATTCCTATATTCCCAAATGTGGGTGGAACGCAGTGACGTTTACGTCGTGCATGCGAGTTTAGCAAGACACGTTCATTAGACCGCTCTTTTTTCACCGAACATCGCAAAAAAAATATCAAAAGGGGTGCAACACGAGGACTTCCCAGGGGGTCACCCATCCTAGTACTACTCTCGCCCAAGCACGCTTAACTTCGGAGTTCTGATGGGATTCGGTGCATTAGTGCTAGTATGATCGCACCCGTTAGGATTCTCCACTTTTGTTCCTATATTCCCACATGTGGGTGGAATGCAGTGACGTTTACGTCGTGCATGCGAGTTTACCGAGACACGTTCACTAGACCGCTCTTTTTTCACTGAACATCGCAAAAAAAAATATAAAAAAAGGGTGCAACACGAGGACTTCCCAGGGGGTCACCCATCCTAGTACTACTCTCGCCCAAGCACGCTTAACTTCGGAGTTCTGATGGGATCCGGTGCATTAGTGCTGGTATGATCGCACCCGTTAGGATTCTCCGCTTTTATTCCTATATTCCCACATGTGGGTGGAACGCATTGACGTTTCTGTCGTGCATGCTAGTTTTTCGAGACACGTTCACTAGACCGCTCTTTTTTCACCGGACTACACAAAAATATATATATAAAAGGAGGTGCAACACGAGGGCTTCCCAAGGGGTCACTGATGCGGTTGAAGAGCAAGCGTGTCAGTTTATGGAAAGATTTTGATCCAGTGGCAATTTGGTAATTTTTGCCAAGTTTAGAGTGCCGAGTTTTCGCGTTTTCGAAGCCCAATTTCACTGGAAACGGGACAACGATCAAAAGTCACCAGCGTTACGCTCGTGAACTGCGGGGTTTTTGGCCAAATTTTATCGTTTAGGCCTTCAAAATTACATTTTTTTTATTTTCGGGTTATTTTTGTAATTTTCCTTTTTAGTTTTTCTTTTTCGTTTTGGATTCCGCTTTTGGGGTTTTGTTCTTTAAACGTTTGTTACGATGGGAAGCAACAGTTTTGATAAACTAGTTCTCGTATGATCGCCCCCGTTAGGATTCTCCATTTTTATTCCTATATTCCCAAATGTGGGTGGAACGCAGTGACGTTTACGTCGTGCATGCGAGTTTAGCAAGACACGTTCATTAGACCGCTCTTTTTTCACCGAACATCGCAAAAAAAATATCAAAAGGGGTGCAACACGAGGACTTCCCAGGGGGTCACCCATCCTAGTACTACTCTCGCCCAAGCACGCTTAACTTCGGAGTTCTGATGGGATCCGGTGCATTAGTGCTGGTATGATCGCACCCGTTAGGATTCTCCACTTTTGTTCCTATATTCCCACATGTGGGTGGAACGCAGTGACGTTTACGTCGTGCATGCGAGTTTACCGAGACACGTTCACTAGACCGCTCTTTTTTCACTGAACATCGCAAAAAAAATATATAAAAAAAGGGTGCAACACGAGGACTTCCCAGGGGGTCACCCATCCTAGTACTACTCTCGCCCAAGCACGCTTAACTTCGGAGTTCTGATGGGATCCGGTGCATTAGTGCTGGTATGATCGCACCCGTTAGGATTCTCCGCTTTTATTCCTATATTACCACATATGGGTGGAACGCATTGACGTTTCTGTCGTGCATTCTAGTTTTCCGAGACACGTTCACTAGACCGCTCTTTTTTCACCAGACTACACAAAAATATATATATAAAAGGAGGTGCAACACGAGGGCTTCCCAAGGGGTCACTGATGCGGTTGAAGAGCAAGCGTGTCAGTTTATGGAAAGATTTTGATCCAGTGGCAATTTGGTAATTTTTGCCAAGTTTAGAGTGCCGAGTTTTCGCGTTTTCGAAGCCCAATTTGATTGGAAACGGGACAACGATCAAAAGTCACCAGCGTTACGCTCGTGAGCTGCGGGGTTTTTGGCCAAATTTTATCGTTTAGGCCTTCAAAATTACATTTTTTTTGTTTTCGGGTTATTTTTGTAATTTTCCTTTTTAGTTTTTCTTTTTCGTTTTGGATTCCGCTTTTGTGGTTTTGTTCTTTAAACGTTTGTTACGATGGGAAGCAACAGTTTTGATAAACTAGTTCTCGTATGATCGCCCCCGTTAGGATTCTCCATTTTTATTCCTATATTCCCAAATGTGGGTGGAACGCAGTGACGTTTACGTCGTGCATGCGAGTTTAGCAAGACACGTTCATTAGACCGCTCTTTTTTCACCGAACATCGCAAAAAAAAATATCAAAAGGGGTGCAACACGAGGACTTCCCAGGGGGTCACCCATCCTAGTACTACTCTCGCCCAAGCACGCTTAACTTCGGAGTTCTGATGGGATCCGGTGCATTAGTGCTGGTATGATCGCACCCGTTAGGATTCTCCACTTTTGTTCCTATATTCCCACATGTGGGTGGAACGCAGTGACGTTTACGTCGTGCATGCGAGTTTACCGAGACACGTTCACTAGACCGCTCTTTTTTCACTGAACATCGCAAAAAAAATATAAAAAAAAGGTGCAACACGAGGACTTCCCAGGGGGTCACCCATCCTAGTACTACTCTCGCCCAAGCACGCTTAACTTCGGAGTTCTGATGGGATCCGGTGCATTAGTGCTGGTATGATCGCACCCGTTAGGATTCTCCGCTTTTATTCCTATATTCCCACATTTGGGTGGAACGCATTGACGTTTCTGTCGTGCATGCTAGTTTTCCGAGACACGTTCACTAGACCGCTCTTTTTTCACCGGACTACACAAAAATATATATATAAAAGGAGGTGCAACACGAGGGCTTCCCAAGGGGTCACTGATGCGGTTGAAGAGCAAGCGTGTCAGTTTATGGAAAGATTTTGATCCAGTGGCAATTTGGTAATTTTTGCCAAGTTTAGAGTGCCGAGTTTTTGCGTTTTCGAAGCCCAATTTCACTGGAAACGGGACAACGATCAAAAGTCACCAGCGTTACGCTCGTGAACTGCGGGGGTTTTGGCCAAATTTTATCGTTTAGGCCTTCAAAATTACATTTTTTTTGTTTTCGGGTTATTTTTGTAATTTTCCTTTTTAGTTTTTCTTTTTCGTTTTGGATTCCGCTTTTGGGGTTTTGTTCTTTAAACGTTTGTTACGATGGGAAGCAACAGTTTTGATAAACTAGTTCTCGTATGATCGCCCCCGTTAGGATTCTCCATTTTTATTCCTATATTCCCAAATGTGGGTGGAACGCAGTGACGTTTACGTCGTGCATGCGAGTTTAGCAAGACACGTTCATTAGACCGCTCTTTTTTCACCGAACATCGCAAAAAAAAATATCAAAAGGGGTGCAACACGAGGACTTCCCAGGGGGTCACCCATCCTAGTACTACTCTCGCCCAAGCACGCTTAACTTCGGAGTTCTGATGGGATCCGGTGCATTAGTGCTGGTATGATCGCACCCGTTAGGATTCTCCACTTTTGTTCCTATATTCCCACATGTGGGTGGAACGCAGTGACGTTTACGTCGTGCATGCGAGTTTACCGAGACACGTTCACTAGACCGCTCTTTTTTCACTGAACATCGCAAAAAAAAAATATAAAAAAGGGTGCAACACGAGGACTTCCCAGGGGGTCACCCATCCTAGTACTACTCTCGCCCAAGCACGCTTAACTTCGGAGTTCTGATGGGATCCGGTGCATTAGTGCTGGTATGATCGCACCCGTTAGGATTCTCCGCTTTTATTCCTATATTCCCACATGTGGGTGGAACGCATTGACGTTTCTGTCGTGCATGCTAGTTTTCCGAGACACGTTCACTAGACCGCTCTTTTTTCACCGGACTACACAAAAATATATATATAAAAGGAGGTGCAACACGAGGGCTTCCCAAGGGGTCACTGATGCGGTTGAAGAGCAAGCGTGTCAGTTTATGGAAAGATTTTGATCCAGTGGCAATTTGGTAATTTTTGCCAAGTTTAGAGTGCCGAGTTTTCGCGTTTTCGAAGCCCAATTTCACTGGAAACGGGACAACGATCAAAAGTCACCAGCGTTACGCTCGTGAACTGCGGGGTTTTTGGCCAAATTTTATCGTTTAGGCCTTCAAAATTACATTTTTTTTTGTTTTCGGGTTATTTTTGTAATTTTCCTTTTTAGTTTTTCTTTTTCGTTTTGGATTCCGCTTTTGGGGTTTTGTTCTTTAAACGTTTGTTACGATGGGAAGCAACAGTTTTGATAAACTAGTTCTCGTATGATCGCCCCCGTTAGGATTCTCCATTTTTATTCCTATATTCCCAAATGTGGGTGGAACGCAGTGACGTTTACGTCGTGCATGCGAGTTTAGCAAGACACGTTCATTAGACCGCTCTTTTTTCACCGAACATCGCAAAAAAAAATATCAAAAGGGGTGCAACACGAGGACTTCCCAGGGGGTCACCCATCCTAGTACTACTCTCGCCCAAGCACGCTTAACTTCGGAGTTCTGATGGGATCCGGTGCATTAGTGCTGGTATGATCGCACCCGTTAGGATTCTCCACTTTTGTTCCTATATTCCCACATGTGGGTGGAACGCAGTGACGTTTACGTCGTGCATGCGAGTTTACCGAGACACGTTCACTAGACCGCTCTTTTTTCACTGAACATCGCAAAAAAAAAATATAAAAAAGGGTGCAACACGAGGACTTCCCAGGGGGTCACCCATCCTAGTACTACTCTCGCCCAAGCACGCTTAACTTCGGAGTTCTGATGGGATCCGGTGCATTAGTGCTGGTATGATCGCACCCGTTAGGATTCTCCGCTTTTATTCCTATATTCCCACATGTGGGTGGAACGCATTGACGTTTCTGTCGTGCATGCTAGTTTTCCGAGACACGTTCACTAGACCGCTCTTTTTTCACCGGACTACACAAAAATATATATATAAAAGGAGGTGCAACACGAGGGCTTCCCAAGGGGTCACTGATGCGGTTGAAGAGCAAGCGTGTCAGTTTATGGAAAGATTTTGATCCAGTGGCAATTTGGTAATTTTTGCCAAGTTTAGAGTGCCGAGTTTTCGCGTTTTCGAAGCCCAATTTCACTGGAAACGGGACAACGATCAAAAGTCACCAGCGTTACGCTCGTGAACTGCGGGGTTTTTGGCCAAATTTTATCGTTTAGGCCTTCAAAATTACATTTTTTTTTGTTTTCGGGTTATTTTTGTAATTTTCCTTTTTAGTTTTTCTTTTTCGTTTTGGATTCCGCTTTTGGGGTTTTGTTCTTTAAACGTTTGTTACGATGGGAAGCAACAGTTTTGATAAACTAGTTCTCGTATGATCGCCCCCGTTAGGATTCTCCATTTTTATTCCTATATTCCCAAATGTGGGTGGAACGCAGTGACGTTTACGTCGTGCATGCGAGTTTAGCAAGACACGTTCATTAGACCGCTCTTTTTTCACCGAACATCGCAAAAAAAAATATCAAAAGGGGTGCAACACGAGGACTTCCCAGGGGGTCACCCATCCTAGTACTACTCTCGCCCAAGCACGCTTAACTTCGGAGTTCTGATGGGATCCGGTGCATTAGTGCTGGTATGATCGCACCCGTTAGGATTCTTCGCTTTTATTCCTATATTACCACATGTGGGTGGAACGCATTGACGTTTCTGTCGTGCATTCTAGTTTTCCGAGACACGTTCACTAGACCGCTCTTTTTTCACCGGACTACACAAAAATATATATATAAAAGGAGGTGCAACACGAGGGCTTCCCAAGGGGTCACTGATGCGGTTGAAGAGCAAGCGTGTCAGTTTATGGAAAGATTTTGATCCAGTGGCAATTTGGTAATTTTTGCCAAGTTTAGAGTGCCGAGTTTTCGCGTTTTCGAAGCCCAATTTCACTGGAAACGGGACAACGATCAAAAGTCACCAGCGTACGCTCGTGAACTGCGGGGTTTTTGGCCAAATTTTATCGTTTAGGCCTTCAAAATTACATTTTTTTTTGTTTTCGGGTTATTTTTGTAATTTTCCTTTTTAGTTTTTCTTTTTCGTTTTGGATTCCGCTTTTGGGGTTTTGTTCTTTAAACGTTTGTTACGATGGGAAGCAACAGTTTTGATAAACTAGTTCTCGTATGATCGCCCCCGTTAGGATTCTCCATTTTTATTCCTATATTCCCAAATGTGGGTGGAACGCAGTGACGTTTACGTCGTGCATGCGAGTTTAGCAAGACACGTTCATTAGACCGCTCTTTTTTCACCGAACATCGCAAAAAAAAATAGCAAAAGGGGTGCAACACGAGGACTTCCCAGGGGGTCACCCATCCTAGTACTACTCTCGCCCAAGCACGCTTAACTTCGGAGTTCTGATGGGATCCGGTGCATTAGTGCTGGTATGATCGCACCCGTTAGGATTCTCCACTTTTGTTCCTATATTCCCACATGTGGGTGGAACGCAGTGACGTTTACGTCGTGCATGCGAGTTTACCGAGACACGTTCACCAGACCGCTCTTTTTTCACAGAACATCGCAAAAAAAAATATAAAAAGGAGGTGCAACACGAGGACTTCCCAGGGGTCACCCATCCTAGTACTACTCTCGCCCAAGCACGCTTAACTTCGGAGTTCTGATGGGATCCGGTGCATTAGTGCTGGTATGATCGCACCCGTTAGGATTCTCCGCTTTTATTCCTATATTCCCACATGTGGGTGGAACGCATTGACGTTTACGTCGTGCATGCTAGTTTTCCGAGACACGTTCACTAGACCGCTCTTTTTTCACCGGACTACACAAAAATATATATATATAAAAGGAGGTGCAACACGAGGGCTTCCCAAGGGGTCACTGATGCGGTTGAAGAGCAAGCGTGTCAGTTTATGGAAAGATTTTGATCCAGTGGCAATTTGGTAATTTTTGCCAAGTTTAGAGTGCCGAGTTTTCGCGTTTTCGAAGCCCAATTTCACTGGAAACGGGACAACGATCAAAAGTCACCAGCGTACGCTCGTGAACTGCGGGTTTTTGGCCAAATTTTATCGTTTAGGCTTTCAAAATTACATTTTTTTTGTTTTCGGGTTATTTTTGTAATTTTCCTTTTTAGTTTTTCTTTTTCGTTTTGGATTCCGCTTTTGGGGTTTTGTTCTTTAAACGTTTGTTACGATGGGAAGCAACAGTTTTGATAAACTAGTTCTCGTATGATCGCCCCCGTTAGGATTCTCCATTTTTATTCCTATATTCCCAAATGTGGGTGGAACGCAGTGACGTTTACGTCGTGCATGCGAGTTTAGCAAGACACGTTCATTAGACCGCTTTTTTTTCACCGAACATCGCAAAAAAAAATATCAAAAGGGGTGCAACACGAGGACTTCCCAGGGGGTCACCCATCCTAGTACTACTCTCGCCCAAGCACGCTTAACTTCGGAGTTCTGATGGGATCCGGTGCATTAGTGCTTGTATGATCGCACCCGTTAGGATTCTCCACTTTTGTTCCTATATTCCCACATGTGGGTGGAACGCAGTGACGTTTACGTCGTGCATGCGAGTTTACCGAGACACGTTCACTAGACCGCTCTTTTTTCACTGAACATCGCAAAAAAAATATAAAAAAAGGGTGCAACACGAGGACTTCCCAGGGGGTCACCCATCCTAGTACTACTCTCACCCAAGCACGCTTAACTTCGGAGTTCTGATGGGATCCGGTGCATTAGTGCTGGTATGATCGCACCCGTTAGGATTCTCCGCTTTTATTCCTATATTCCCACATGTGGGTGGAATGCATTGACGTTTCTGTCGTGCATGCTAGTTTTTCGAGACACGTTCACTAGACCGCTCTTTTTTCACCGGACTACACAAAAATATATATATAAAAGGAGGTGCAACACGAGGGCTTCCCAAGGGGTCACTGATGCGGTTGAAGAGCAAGCGTGTCAGTTTATGGAAAGATTTTGATCCAGTGGCAATTTGGTAATTTTTGCCAAGTTTAGAGTGCCGAGTTTTCGTGTTTTCGAAGCCCAATTTCACTGGAAACGGGACAACGATCAAAAGTCACCAGCGTACGCTCGTGAACTGCGGGGTTTTTGGCCAAATTTTATCGTTTAGGCTTTCAAAATTACATTTTTTTTTGTTTTCGGGTTATTTTTGTAATTTTCCTTTTTAGTTTTTCTTTTTCGTTTTGGATTCCGCTTTTGGGGTTTTGTTCTTTAAACGTTTGTTACGATGGGAAGCAACAGTTTTGATAAACTAGTTCTCGTATGATCGCCCCCGTTAGGATTCTCCATTTTTATTCCTATATTCCCAAATGTGGGTGGAACGCAGTGACGTTTACGTCGTGCATGCGAGTTTAGCAAGACACGTTCATTAGACCGCTCTTTTTTCACCGAACATCGCAAAAAAAAATATCAAAAGGGGTGCAACACGAGGACTTCCCAGGGGGTCACCCATCCTAGTACTACTCTCGCCCAAGCACGCTTAACTTCGGAGTTCTGATGGGATCCGGTGCATTAGTGCTGGTATGATCGCACCCGTTAGGATTCTCCGCTTTTATTCCTATATTCCCACATGTGGGTGGAACGCATTGACGTTTCTGTCGTGCATGCTAGTTTTTCGAGACACGTTCACTAGACCGCTCTTTTTTCACCGGACTACACAAAAATATATATATAAAAGGAGGTGCAACACTAGGGCTTCCCAAGGGGTCACTGATGCAGTTGAAGAGCAAGCTTGTCAGTTTATGGAAAGATTTTGATCCAGTGGCAATTTGGTAATTTTTGCCAAGTTTAGAGTGGCGAGTTTTCGCGTTTTTGAAGCCCAATTTCACTGGAAACGGGACAACGATCAAAAGTCACCAGCGTAACGCTCGTGAACTGCGGGGTTTTTGGCCCAATTTTATCGTTTAGGCTTTCAAAATTACATTTTTTTTGTTTTCGGGTTATTTTTGTAATTTTCCTTTTTAGTTTTTCTTTTTCGTTTTGGATTCCGCTTTTGGGGTTTTGTTCTTTAAACGTTTGTTACGATGGGAAGCAACAGTTTTGATTAACTAGTTCTCGTATGATCGCCCCCGTTAGGATTCTCCATTTTTATTCCTATATTCCCAAATGTGGGTGGAACGCAGTGACGTTTACGTCGTGCATGCGAGTTTAGCAAGACACGTTCATTAGACCGCTCTTTTTTCACCGAACATCGCAAAAAAAATATCAAAAGGGGTGCAACACGAGGACTTCCCAGGGGGTCACCCATCCTAGTACTACTCTCGCCCAAGCACGCTTAACTTCGGAGTTCTGATGGGATCCGGTGCATTAGTGCTGGTATGATCGCACCCGTTAGGATTCTCCACTTTTGTTCCTATATTCCCACATGTGGGTGGAACGCAGTGACGTTTACGTCGTGCATGCGAGTTTACCGAGACACGTTCACTAGACCGCTCTTTTTTCACTGAACATCGCAAAAAAAATATAAAAAAAGGGTGCAACACGAGGACTTCCCAGGGGGTCACCCATCCTAGTACTACTCTCAGCCAAGCACGCTTAACTTCGGAGTTCTGATTGGATCCGGTGCATTAGTGCTGGTATGATCGCACCCGTTAGGATTCTCCGCTTTTATTCCTATATTCCCACATGTGGGTGGAACGCATTGACGTTTCTGTCGTGCATGCTAGTTTTTCGAGACACGTTCACTAGACCGCTCTTTTTTCACCGGACTACACAAAAATATATATATAAAAGGAGGTGCAACACGAGGGCTTCCCAAGGGGTCACTGATGCAGTTGAAGAGCAAGCGTGTCAGTTTATGGAAAGATTTTGATCCAGTGGCAATTTGGTAATTTTTGCCCAGTTTAGAGTGCCGAGTTTTTGAGTTTTCGAAGCCCAATTTCACTGGAAACGGGACAACGATCAAAAGTCACAAGCGCTATGCTCATGAACTGCGGGGTTTTTGGCCAAATTTTATCGTTTAGGCCTTCAAAATTACATTTTTTTTTGTATTCGGGTTATTTTTGTAATTTTCCTTTTTAGTTTTTCTTTTTCGTTTTGGATTCCGCTTTTGGGGTTTTGTTCTTTAAACGTTTGTTACGATGGGAAGCAACAGTTTTGATAAACTAGTTCTCGTATGATCGCCCCCGTTAGGATTCTCCATTTTTATTCCTATATTCCCAAATGTGGGTGGAACGCAGTGACGTTTACGTCGTGCATGCGAGTTTAGCAAGACACGTTCATTAGACCGCTCTTTTTTTTACCGAACATCACAAAAAAAGATATCAAAAGGGGTGCAACACGAGGACTTCCCAGGGGGTCACCCATCCTAGTACTACTCTCGCCCAAGCACGCTTAACTTCAGAGTTCTGATGGGATCCGGTGCATTAGTGCTGGTATGATCGCACCAGTTAGGATTCTCCACTTTTGTTCCTATATTCCCACATGTGGGTGGAACGCAGTGACGTTTACGTCGTGCATGCTAGTTTTCCGAGACACGTTCACTAGACCGCTCTTTTTTCACCGGACTACACAAAAATATATATATAAAAGGAGGTGCAACACGAGGGCTTCCCAAGGGGTCACCCATCCTAGTACTACTCTCGCCCAAGCACGCTTAACTTCGGAGTTCTGATGGGATCCGGTGCATTAGTGCTGGTATGATCGCACCCGTTAGGATTCTCCGCTTTTATTCCTACATTCCCACATGTGGGTGGAACGTATTGGCGTTTACGTCGTGCATGCTAGTTTTCCGAGACACGTTCACTAGACCGCTCTTTTTTCACTGGACTACACAAAAATATATATATATAAAAGGAGGTGCAACACGAGGGCTTCCCAAGGGGTCACTGATGCGGTTGAAGAGCAAGCGTGTCAGTTTATGGAAAGTTTTTGATCCAGTGGCAATTTGGTAATTTTTGCCAAGTTTAGAGTGCCGAGTTTTCGCGTTTTTGAAGCCCAATTTCACTGGAAACGGGACAACGATCAAAAGTCACAAGCATTATGCTTGTGAACTGCGGGGTTTTTGGCCAAATTTTATCGTTTAGGCCTTCAAAATTACATTTTTTTTATTTTCGGGTTATTTTTTTAATTTTCCTTTTTAGTTTTTCGTTTTTGTTTTGGATTCTGCTTTTGGGGTTTTGTTCTTTAAACGTTTGTTACGATGGGAAGCAACAGTTTTGATAAACTAGTTCTCGTATGATCGCCCCCGTTAGGATTCTCCATTTTTATTCCTATATTCCCAAATGTGGGTGGAACGCAGTGACGTTTACGTCGTGCATGCGAGTTTAGCAAGACACGTTCATTAGACCGCTCTTTTTTCACCGAACATCGCAAAAAAAAATATCAAAAGGGGTGCAACACGAGGACTTCCCAGGGGGTCACCCATCCTAGTTCTACTCTCACCCAAGCACGCTTAACTTCGGAGTTCTGAGGGGATCTGGTGCATTAGTGCTGGTATGATCGCACCCGTTAGGATTCTCCACTTTTGTTCCTATATTCCCACATGTGGGTGGAACGCATTGACGTTTACGTCGTGCATGCTAGTTTTCCGAGACACGTTCACTAGACCGCTCTTTTTTCACCGGACTACACAAAAATATATATATAAAAGGAGGTGCAACACGAGGGCTTCCCAAGGGGTCACTGATGCGGTTGAAGAGCAAGCGTGTCAGTTTATGGAAAGATTTGATCCAGTGGCAATTTGGTAATTTTTGCCAAGTTTAGAGTTCCGAGTTTTCACGTTTTCGAAGCTCAATTTCATTCGAAACGGGACAACGATCAAAAGTCACAATCGTTACGTTCGTGAACTGCAGGGTTTTTGGCCAAATTTTATCGTTTAGGCCTTCACAATTACATTTTTTTTTATTTTTGGGTTATTTTTGTAATTTTCCTTTTTAGTTTTTCTTTTTTGTTTTGGATTCCGATTTTGGGGTTTTGTTCTTTAAACGTTTGTTACGATGGGAAGCAACAGTTTTGATAAACTAGTTCTCGTATGATCTCCCCCGTTAGGATTCTCCATTTTTATTCCTATATTCCCAAATGTGGGTGGAACGCAGTGACGTTTACGTCGTGCATGCGAGTTTAGCAAGACACATTCATTAGACCGCTCTTTTTTCACCGAACATCGCAAAAAAAAAATATCAAAAGGGGTGCAACACGAGGACTTCTCAGGGGGTCACCCATCCTAGTACTACTCTCGCCCAAGCATGCTTAACTTCGGAGTTCTGATGGGATCCGGTGCATTAGTGCTGGTATGATCGCACCCGTTAGGATTCTACACTTTTATTCCTATATTCCCACATGTGGTTGGAACGCAGTGACGTTTACGTCGTGCATGCGAGTTTACCGAGACACGTTCACTAAACTGCTCTTTTTTCACTGAACATCGCAAAAAAAATATAAAAAAAGGGTGCAACATAAGTACTTCCCAGGGAGTCACCCATCCTAGTACTACTCTCGCCCAAGCACGGTTAACTTCGGAGTTCTGATGGGATCCGGTGCTTTAGTGCTGGTATGATCGCACCCGTTAGGATTCTCCGCTTTTATTCCTATATTCTCACATGTGGGTGGAACGCATTGACGTTTACGTCGTGCATGCTAGTTTTCCGAGACACGTTCACTAGACCGCTCTTTTTTCACCAGACTACACAAAAATATATATATAAAAGGAGGTGCAACACGAGGGCTTCCCAAGGGGTCACTGATGCGGTTGAAGAGCAAGCGTTTCAGTTTATGGAAAGATTTGATCCAGTGGTAATTTGGTACTTTTTGCCAAGTTTAGAGTGCCGAGTTTTCGCGTTGTCGAAGCCCAATTTCATTGGAAACGGGACAACGATCAAAAGTCACCAGCGCTACGCTCGTGAACTGCATGGTTTTTGGGCAAATTTTATCGTTTAGGACTTCAAAATTAGATTTTTTTTGTTTTCGGGTTATTTTTGTAATTTTCCTTTTTAGTTTTTCTTTTTCGTTTTGGATTCCACTTTTGGGGTTTTGTTCTTTAAACGTTTGTTACGATGAGAAGCAACAGTTTTGATAAACTAGTTCTCGTATGATCGCCCCCGTTAGGATTCTCCATTTTTATTCCTATATTCCCAAATGTGGGTGGAACGCAGTGACGTTTACGTCGTGCATGCGAGTTTAGCAAGACACGTTCATTAGACCGCTCTTTTTTCACCGAACATCGCAAAAAAAAATATCAAAAGGGGTGCAACACGAGGACTTCCCAAGGGGTCACCCATCCTTGTACTACTCTCGCCCAAGCATACTTAACTTCGGAGTTCTGATGGGATCCGGTGCATTAGTGCTGGTATGATCGCACCCGTTAGGATTCTCCATTTTTATTCCTATATTCCCACATGTGGGTGGAACGCAGTGACGTTTACGTCGTGCATGCGGGTTTACCGAGACACGTTCACTAAACCGCTCTTTTTTCACAGAACATCGCAAAAAAATATAAAAAAAGGGTGCAACACGAGGACTTCCCAGGGGGTCACCCGTCCTAGTACTACTCTCGCCCAAGCACGGTTAACTGCGGAATCCTGATGGGATCCGGTGCATTAGTGCTGGTATGATCGCACCCGTTAGGATTCTCTGCTTTTATTCCTATATTCCCACATGTGGGTGGAACGCATTGACGTTTACGTCGTGCATGCTAGTTTTCCGAGACACGTTCACTAGACCTCTCTTTTTTCCCCGGACTACACAAAAATATATATATAAAAGGAGGTGCAACACGAGGGCTTCCCAAGGGGTCACTGATGCGGTTGAAGAGCAAGCGTGTCAATTTATGGAAAGATTTGATCCAGTGGCAATTTGGTAATTTTTGCCAAGTTTAGAGTGCGGAGTTTTTGCATTTTCGAAGCCCAATTTCATTGGAAACGGGATAACGATAAAAAGTCACCAGCGCTACGCTCGTGAACTGCATGGTTTTTGGGGAAATTTTATGGTTTAGGCCTTCAAAATTACATTTTTTTTGTTTTCGGGTTATTTTTGTAATTTTCCTTTTTAGTTTTTCTTTTTTGTTTTGGATTCCGCTTTTGGGGTTTTGTTCTTTAAATGTTTGTTACGATGGGAAGCAATAGTTTTGATAAACTAGTTCTCGTATGATCGCCCCCGTTAGGATTCTCCATTTTTATTCCTATATTCCCAAATGTGGGTGGAACGCAGTGACGTTTACGTCGTGCATGCGAGTTTAGCAAGACACGTTCATTAGACCGCTCTTTTTTCACCGAACATCACAAAAAAAAATATCAAAAGGGGTGCAACACGAGGACTTCCCAGGGGGTTACCCATCCTAGTACTACTCTCGCCCAAGCATGCTTAACTTCGGAGTTCTGATGGGATCCGATGCATTAGTGCTGGTATGATCGCACCCGTTAAGATTCTCCACTTTTATTCCTATATTCCCACATGTGGGTGGAACGCAGTGACGTTTACGTCGTGCATGCGAGTTTACCGAGACACGTTCACTAAACCGCTCTTTTTTCACTGAACATCGCAAAAAAATATAAAAAAAGGGTGCAACACGAGGACTTCCCAGGGGGTTACCCATCCTAGTACTACTCTCGCCCAAGCACGGTTAACTTCGGAATCCTGATGGGATCCGGTGCATTAGTGCTGGTATGATCGCACCCGTTAGGATTCTCTGCTTTTATTCCTATATTCCCACATGTGGGTGGAACGCATTGACGTTTATGTCGTGCATGCTAGTTTTCCGAGACACGTTCACTAGACCGCTCTTTTTTCACCGGACTACACAAAAATATATATATAAAAGGAGGTGCAACACGAGGGCTTCCCAAGGGGTCACTGATGCGGTTGAAGAGCAAGCGTGTCTGTTTAAGGAAAGATTTGTTCCAGTGGCAATTTGGTAATTTTTGCCAAGTTTAGAGTGCCGAGTTTTCGCGTTTTCGAAGCCCAATTTCATTGGAAACGGGACAACGATCAAAAGTCACCAGCGCTACGCTCGTGAACTGCATGGTTTTTGGGCAAATTTTATCGTTTAGGCCTTCAAAATTACATTTTTTTTTGTTTTCGAGTTATTTTTATAATTTTCCTTTTTAGTTTTTCTTCTTCGTTTTGGATTCCGCTTTTGGGGTTTTGTTCTTTAAGCGTTTGTTACGATGGGAACAACAGTTTTGATAAACTAGTTCTCGTATGATCGCCCCCGTTAGGATTCTCTATTTTTATTCCTATATTCCCAAATGTGGGTGGAACGCAGTGACGTTTACGTCGTGCATGCGAGTTTAGCAAGGCACGTTCATTAAACCGCTCTTTTTTCACCGAACATCGCAAAAATAATATCTATAGGAGTGCAACACGAGGACTTCCCAGGGGGTCACCCATCCTAGTATTACTCTCGCCCAAGCACGCTTAACTTTGAAGTTCTGATGGGATCCGGTGCATTAGTGCTGGTATGATCTCACCCGTTAAGATTTTCCATTTTATTCCTATATTCACACATGTGGGTGGAACGCATTGACGTTTACGTCGTGCATGCTAGTTTTCCGAGACACGTTCACTAGACCGCTCTTTTTTCAACGGACTACACAAAAATATATATATAAAAGGGGGTGCAACACGAGGGCTTCCCAAGGGGTCACTGATGCGGTTGAAGAGCAAGTGTGTCAGTTTATTGAAAGATTTGATCCAGTGGCAATTTGGTAATTTTTGCCAAGTTTAGAGTGCCAAGTTTTCGCATTTTCAAAGCCCAATTTCATTGGAAATGGTACAACGATCAAAAGTCACCAGCGCTACGCTCGTGAACTGCATGGTTTTTGGGCAAATTTTATCGTTTAGGCCTTCAAAATTACATTTTTTTGTTTTCGGGTTATTTTTGAAATTTTCCTTTTTAGGTTTTCTTTTTCGTTTTGGATTCCGCTTTTGGGGTTTTGTTCTTTAAACGTTTGTTACGATGGGAAGCAACAGTTTTGATAAACTAGTTCTCGTATGATCGCCCCCATTAGGATTCTCCATTTTTATTCCTATATTCCTAAATGTGGGTGGAACGCAGTGACGTTTACGTCGTGCATGCGAGTTTAGCAAGACACGTTCATTAGACCACTCTTTTTTTACTGAACATCGCAAAAAAAAATATCAAAAGGGGTGCAACACGAGGACTTCCAAGGGGGTCACCCATCCTAATACTACTCTCGCCCAAGCAAGCTTAACTTCGGAGTCCTGATGGGATCCGGTGCATTAGTGCTGGTATGATCGCACCCATTAGGATTCTCCGCTTTTATTCCTATATTCCCACATGTTGGTGGAACACATTGACGTTTACGTCGTGCATGCTAGTTTTCCGAGACACGTTCATTAGACCGCTCTTTTTTCACCGGACTACACAAAAATATATATATATAAAAGGAGGTGCAACACGAGGGCTTCTCAAGGGGTCACTGATGCGGTTGAAGAGCAAGCGTGTCAGTTTATGGAAAGATTTGATCCAGTGGTAATTTGGTAATTTTTGCCAAGTTTAGAGTGCCGAGTTTTCGCATTTTCGAAGCCCAATTTCGTTGAAAACGGGACAACGATCAAAAGTCACCAGCGCTAAGCTCGTGAACTGCAGGGTTTTTGGACAAATTTTATCGTTTAGGCCTTCAAAATTACATTTTTTTTTGTTTTCGAGTTATTTTTGTAATTTTCCTTTTTAGTTTTTCTTTTTTGTTTTGGATTCCGCTTTTGGGGTTTTGTTCTTTAAACGTTTGTTACGATGGGAAGCAACAGTTTTGATAAACTAGTTCTCGTATGATCGCCCCTGTTAGGATTCTCTATTTTTATTCCTATATTCCCAAATGTGGGTGGAACGTAGTGACGTTTACGTCGTGCATGCGAGTTTAGCAAGACACGTTCATTAGACCACTCTTTTTTAACTGAACATCGCAAAAAAAAATATCAAAAGGGGTGCAACACGAGGACTTCCAAGGGGGTCACCCATCCTAGTACTACTCTCGCCCAAGCACGCTTAACTTCGGAGTTCTGATGGGATCCGGTGCATTAGTGCTGGTATGATCGCACTCGTTAAGATTCTCCACTTTTATTCCTTTATTCCCACATGTGGGTGGAACGCATTGACGTTTACGTCGTGCATGCTAGTTTTCCGAGACACGTTCACTAGACCGCTCTTTTTTCACCGGACTACACAAAAATATATATATAAAAGGAGGTGCAACACGAGGGCTTCCCAAGGGGTCATTGATGCGGTTGAAGAGTAAGCGTGTCAGTTTATGGAAAGATTTTGATCCAGTGGCAATTTGGTAATTTTTGCCAAGTTTAGAGTGCCGAGTTTTCGCGTTTTCGAAGCCCAATTTCACTGGAAACGGGACAACGATCAAAAGTCACCAGCGTTACGCTCGTGAACTGCGGGGTTTTTGGCCAAATTTTATCGTTTAGGCCTTCAAAATTACATTTTTTTTTGTTTTCGGGTTATTTTTGTAATTTTCCTTTTTAGTCTTTCTTTTTCGTTTTGGATTCCGCTTTTGGGGTTTTGTTTTTTAAACGTTTGTTACGATGGGAAGCAACAGTTTTGATAAACTAGTTCTCGTATGATCGCCCCCGTTAGGATTCTCCATTTTTATTCCTATATTCCCAAATGTGGGTGGAACGCAGTGACGTATACGTCGTGCATGCGAGTTTAGCAAGACACGTTCACTAGACCGCTCTTTTTTCACCGAACATCGGAAAAAAAATATCAAAAGGGGTGCAACACGAGGACTTCCCAGGGGGTCACTCATCCTAGTACTACTCTCGCCCAACCACGCTTAACTTCGGAGTTCTGATGGGATCCGGTGCATTAGTGCTGGTATGATCGCACCCGTTAGGATTCTCTACTTTTATTCCTATATTCCCACATGTGGGTGGAACGCAGTGACGTTTACGTCGTGAATGCGAGTTTACCGAGACACGTTCACTAGACCGCTCTTTTTTCACTGAACATCGCAAAAAAAAATATAAAAAATGGTGCAACACGATGAATTCCCAGGGGGTCACCCATCCTAGTACCACTCTCACCCAAGCACACTTAACTTCGGAGTCCTGATGGGATCCGGTGCATTAGTGCTGGTATGATCGCACCCGTTAGGATTCTACGCTTTTATTACTATATTCCCACAAGTGGGTGGAACGCATTGACGTTTACGTCGTGCATGCTAGTTTTCCGAGACACGTTCACTAAACCGCTCTTTTTTCACCGGACTACACAAAAATATATATATAAAAGGAGGTGCAACACGAAGGCTTCCCAAGGGGTCATTGATGCGGTTGAAGAGCAAGCGTGTCAGTTTATGGAAAGATTTTATCCAGTGGCAATTTGGTAATTTTTACCAAGTTTAGAGTGCCGAGTTTTCGCATTTTCGAAGCCCAATTTCATTGGAAACGGAACAACGATCAAAAGTCACCAGCGCTAAGCTCGTGAACTGCAGGGTTTTTGGACAAATTTTATCGTTTAGGCCTTGAAAATTACATTTTTTTTGTTTTCGAGTTATTTTTGAAATTTTCCTTTTTAGTTTTTCTTTGTCGTTTTGGATTTTGCTTTTGGGGTTTTGTTCTTTAAACGTTTGTTACGATGGGAAGCAACAGTTTTGATAAACTAGTTCTCGTATGATCGCCCCCGTTAGGATTCTCTATTTTTATTCCAATATTCCCAAAAGTGGGTGGAATGCAGTGACGTTTACGTCGTGCATGTGAGTTTAGCAAGACACGTTCATTAGACCGCTCTTTTTTCACCGAACATCGCAAAAAAAATATCAAAAGGGGTGCAACACGAGGACTTCCAAGGGGGTCACCTATCCTAGTACTACTCTCGCCCAAGCACGCTTAACTTCGAAGTTCTGATGGGATCCGGTGCATTAGTGCTGGTATGATCGCACCCGTTAAGATTCTCCACTTTTATTCCTATATTCCCACATGTGGGTGGAACGCATTGACGTTTACGTCGTGCATGCTAGTTTTTCGAGACACGTTCACTAGACCGCTCTTTTTTCACCGGACTACACAAAAATATATATATAAAAGGAGGTGCAACACGAGGGCTTCCCAAGGGGTCACTAATGCGGTTGAAGAGCAAGCGTGTCAGTTTATGGAAAGATTTGATCCAGTGGCAATTTGGTAATTTTTGCCAAGTTTAGAGAGCCGAGTTTTCGCGTTTTCGAAGCCCAATTTCATTGGAAACAGGACAACGATCAAAAGTCACCAGCGCTACGCTCGTGAACTGCATGGTTTTTGGGCAAATTTTATCGTTTAGGCCTTCAAAATTACATTTTTTTGGTTTTCGGGTTATTTTTGTAATTTTCCTTTTTAGTTTTTCTTTTTCGTTTTGGATTCCGGTTTTGGGGTTTTGTTCTTTAAACGTTTGTTACGATGGGAAGCAACAATTTTGATAAACTAGTTCTCGTATGATCGTCCCCGTTAGGATTCTCTATTTTTATTCCTATATTCCCAAGTGTGGGTGGAACGCAGTGACGTTTACGTCGTGCATGTGAGTTTAGCAAGACACGTTCACTAGACCGCTCTTTTTTCACCGAACATCGCAAAAAAAAATATCAAAAGGGGTGCAACACGAGAACTTCCTAGGGGGTCACCCATCCTAGTACTACTCTCGCCCAAGCACGCTTAACTTCGGAGTTCTGATAGGATCCGGTGCATTAGTGCTGGTATGATCGCACCCGTTAGGATTCTTCACTTTTATTCCTATATTCCCACATGTGGGTGGAACGTATTGACGTTTACGTCGTGCATGCTAGTTTTCCGAGACACGTTCACTAGACCGCTCTTTTTTCACCGGACTACACAAATATATATATATATATATATATATATATATATATATATATATATATATATATATATATATATATATATATAAGGTGGTGCAACACGAGGGCTTACCAAGGGGCCACTGATGCGGTTGAAGAGCAAGCATGTCAGTTTATGGAAAGATTTGATCCAGTGGCAATTTGGTAATTTTTGCCAAGTTTAGAGTGCCGAGTTTTCGCGTTTTCGAAGCCCAATTTCATTGGAAACGGGACAACGATCAAAAGTCACCAGCGCTAAGCTCGTGAACTGCAGGGTTTTTGGACAAATTTTATCGTTTAGGCCTTCAAAATTACATTTTTTTTGTTTTCGAGTTATTTTTGTAATTTTTAGTTTTAGTTTTTCTTTTTCGTTTTGGATTCCGCTTTTGGGGTTTTATTCTTTAAACGTTTGTTACGATGGGAAGCAACAGTTTTGATAAACTAGTTCTCGTATGATCGCCCCTGTTAGGATTCTCCAATTTTATTCCTATATTCCCAAATGTGGGTGGAACGCAGTGACGTTTACGTCGTGCATGCGAGTTTAGCAAGACACGTTCATTAGACCGCCCTTTTTTCACCGAACATAGCAAAAAAAAATATTAAAAGGGTGCAACACGAGGACTTCCTAGGGGGTCACCCATCCTAACACTACTCTCGCCCAAGCACGCTTAACTTCATAGTTCTGATGGGATCCGGTGCATTAGTGCTGGTATGATCGCACCCGTTAGGATTCTCCGCTTTTATTCCTATATTCCCACATGTGGGTGGAACGTATTGACGTTTACGTCGTGCATGCTCGTTTTTCGAGACACACAAAAATAAAAGGAGGTGCAACACGAGGGCTTCCCAAGGGGTCACTGATGCGGTTGAAGAGCAAGCGTGTCAGTTTATGGAAAGATTTGATCCAGTGGCAATTTGGTAATTTTTGCCAAGTTTAGAGTGCCGAGTTTTCACGTTTTCGAAGCCCAATTTCATTGGAAACGGGACAACGATCAAAAGTCACCAGCGCTACGCTCGTGAACTGCAGGGTTTTTGGACAAATTTTATCGTTTAGGCCTTCAAAATTACATTTTTTTGTTTTCGAGTTATTTTTGTAATTTTCCTTTTTAGTTTTTCTTTTTCGTTTTGGATTCCGCTTTTGGGGTTTTGTTCTTTAAACGTTTGTTACGATGGGAAGCAACAGTTTTGATAAACTAGTTCTCGTATGATCGCCCCCGTTAGGATTCTCCATTTTTATTCCTATATTCCCAAATGTGGGTGGAACGCAGTGACGTTTACGTCGTGCATGCGATTTTAGCAAGACACGTTCATTAGACCGCTCTTTTTTCACCGAACATCGCAAAAAAAAAAAATCAAAAGGGGTGCAACACGAGGACTTCCAAGGGGGTCACCCATTCTAGTACTACTCTCGCCCAAGCACGCTTAACTTCGGAGTTCTGATGGGATACGGTGCATTAGTGCATGTATGATCGCATTCGTTAAGATTCTCCACTTTTATTCCTATATTCCTACATGTGGGTGGAACGCATTGACGTTTACGTCATGCATGCTAGTTTTTCGAGACACGTTCACTAGACCTCTCTTTTTTCACCGGACTACATAAAAATATATATATAAAAGGAGGTGCAACACGAGGGCTTGCCAAGGGGTCACTGATGCGGTTGAAGAGCAAGCGTGTCAGTTTATGGAAAGATTTGATCCAGTGGCAATTTGGTAAGTTTTGCCAAGTTTAGAGTGCCGAGTTTTTGCGTTTTCGAAGCCCAATTTCATTGGAAACGGGAAAACGATCAAAAGTCACCAGCGTTACGCTCGTGAACTGCAGGGTTTTTGGCCAAATTTTATCGTTTAGGCCTTCACAATTACATTTTTTTTGTTTTCGGGTTATTTTTGTAATTTTCCTTTTTAGTTTTTCTTTTTCGTTTTGGATTCCGGTTTTGGGGTTTTGTTCTTTAAACGTTTGTTACGATGGGAAGCAACAGTTTTGATAAACTAGTTCTCGTATGATCGCCCCCGTTAGGATTCTCCATTTTTATTCCTATATTCACAAATGTGGGTGGAACGCAGTGACGTTTACGTCGTGCATGCGAGTTTAGCAAGACACGTTCATTAGACCGGCCTTTTTTCACCGAACATCGTAAAAAAAATATAAAAGGGGTGCAACACGAGGACTTCCCAGGGGGTCACCCATCCTAGGACTACTCTCGACCAAGCACGGTTAACTTCGGAGTTCTAATGGGATCCGGTGCATTAGTGCTGGTATAATCGCACCTGTTAGGATTCTCCGCTTTTATTCCTATATTCCCACATGTGGGTGGAACGCATTGACGTTTACGTCGTGCATGCTAGTTTTTCGAGACACGTTCACTAGACCGCTCTTTTTTCACTGGACTACACAAAAATATATATATAAAAGGAGGTGCAACACGAGGGCTTCCCAATGGGTCACTGATGCGGTTGAAGAGCAAGCGTGTCAGTTTATGGAAAGATTTTATCAAGTGGAAATTTGGTAATTTTTGCCAAATTTAGAGTGCCGAGTTTTCGCATTTTCGAAGCCTAATTTCATTGGAAACGAGACAACGATCAAAAGTCACCAGCGCTACGCTCGTGAACTGCAGGGTTTTTGGCCAAATTTTATCGTTTAGGCCTTCAAAATTACATTTTTTTTGTTTTCGAGTTATTTTTATAATTTTCCTTTTTAGTTTTTCTTTTTCCTTTTGGATTCCGCTTTTGGGGTTTTGTTCTTTAAACGTTTGTTACGATGGGAAGCAACAGTTTTGATAAACTAGTTCTCGTATGATCGCCCCCGTTAGGATTCTCCATTTTTATTTCTATATTCCCAAATGTGGGCAGAACGCAGTGATGTTTACGTCGTGCATGCGAGTTTAGCAAGACACGTTCACTAGACCGCTCTTTTTTCACCGAACATCGTAAAAAAAATATAAAAGGGATGCAACACGAGGACTTCCCAGGGGGTCACCCATACTAGTACTACTCTCGCCCAAGCACGCTTAACTTCGGAGTTCTGATGGGATATGGTGCATTAGTGCAGGTATGATCGCACCCGTTAAGATTCTCCACTTTTATTCCTTTATTCCTACATATGGGTGGAACGCATTGACGTTTACGTCATGCATGCTAGTTTTCCGAGACACGTTCACTAGACCTCTCTTTTTTCACCAGACTACATAAAAATATATATATATAAAAGGAGGTGCAACACGAGGGCTTGCCAAGGGGTCACTGATGCGGTTGAAGAGCAAGCGTGTCAGTTTATGGAAAGATTTGATCCAGTAGCAATTTGGTGAGTTTTGCCAAGTTTAGAGTGCCGAGTTTTTGCGTTTTCGAAGCCCAATTTCATTGGAAACGGGAAAAAGATCAAAAGTCACTAGCTTTACGCTCGTGAACTGCAGGGTTTTTGGCCAAATTTTATCGTTTAGGCCTTCACAATTACATTTTTTTTGTTTTCGGGTTATTTTTGTAATTTTCCTTTTTAGTTTTTCTTTTTCGTTTTGGATTCTGGTTTTGGGGTTTTGTTCTTTAAACGTTTGTTACGATGGGAAGCAACAGTTTTGATAAACTAGTTCTCGTATGATCGCCCCCGTTAGGATTCTCCATTTTTATTCCTATATTCACAAATGTGGGTGGAACGCAATGACGTTTACGTCGTGCATGCGAGTTTAGCAAGACACGTTCACTAGACCGCTCTTTTTTCACCGAACATCGCAAAAAAAATATCAAAAGGGTGCAACACGAGGACTTCCCAGGGGGTCACCCATCCTAGGACTACTCTCGACCAAGCACGGTTAACTTCGGAGTTCTAATGGGATCCGGTGCATTAGTGCTGGTATAATCGCACCCGTTAGGATTCTCCGCTTTTATTCCTATATTCCCACATGTGGGTGGAACGCATTGACGTTTATGTCGTGCATGCTAGTTTTTCGAGACACGTTCACTAGACCGCTCTTTTTTCACTAGACTACAAAAAAATATATATATAAAAAGAGGTGCAACACGAGGGCTTCCCATTGGGTCACTGATGCGGTTGAAGAGCAAGCGTGTCAGTTTATGGAAAAATTTGATCAAGTGGAAATTTGGTAATTTTTGCCAAATTTAGAGTGCCGAGTTTTCGCATTTTTGAAGCCCAATTTCATTGGAAACGGGACAACGATCAAAAGTCACCAGCGCTACGCTCGTGAACTGCAGGGTTTTTGGCCAAATTTTATCGTTTAGGCCTTCAAAATTACATTTTTTTTGTTTTCGAGTTATTTTTATAATTTTCCTTTTTAGTTTATCTTTTTCCTTTTGGATTCCGCTTTTGGGGTTTTGTTCTTTAAACGTTTGTTACGATGGGAAGCAACAGTTTTGATAAACTAGTTCTCGTATGATCTCCCCCGTTAGGATTCTCCATTTTTATTCCTATATTCCCAAATGTGGGCAGAACGCAGTGACGTTTACGTCGTGCATGCGAGTTTAGCAAGACACGTTCACTAGACCGCTCTTTTTTTCACCGAACATCGTAAAAAAATATAAAAGGGATGCAACACGAGGACTTCCCAGGGGGTCACCCATCCTAGTACTACTCTCGCCCAAGCACGCTTAACTTCGGAGTTCTGATGGGATACGGTGCATTAGTGCAGGCATGATCACACCCGTTAAGATTCTCCACTTTTATTCCTATATTCCTACATGTGGGTGGAACGCATTGACGTTTACGTCATGCATGCTAGTTTTCCGAGACACGTTCACTAGACCTCTCTTTTTTCACCAGACTACATAAAAATATATATATAAAAGGAGGTGCAACACGAGGGCTTGCCAAGGGGTCACTGATGCGGTTGAAGAGCAAGCGTGTCAGTTTATGGAAAGATTTGATCCAGTGGCAATTTGGTAAGTTTTGCCAAGTTTAGAGTGCCGAGTTTTTGCGTTTTCGAAGCCCAATTTCATTGGAAACGGGAAAACGATCAAAACTCACCAGCGTTACGCTCGTGAACTACAGGGGTTTTGGCCAAATTTTATCGTTTAGGCCTTCACAATTACATTTTTTTTTGTTTTCGAGTTATTTTTGTAATTTTCCTTTTTAGTTTTTTTTTTCGTTTTGGATTCCAGTTTTGGGGTTTTGTTCTTTAAACGTTTGTTATGATGGGAAGCAACAGTTTTGATAAACTAGTTCTCGTATGATCGCCCCCGTTAGGATTCTCCATTTTTATTCCTATATTCACAAATGTGGGTGGAACGCAGTGACGTTTACGTCGTGCATGCGAGTTTAGCAAGACACGTTCATTAGACCGGCCTTTTTTCACCGAACATCGTAAAAAAAATATAAAAGGGGTGCAACACGAGGACTTCCCAGGGGGTCACCCATCCTAGGACTACTCTCGACCAAGCACGGTTAACTTCGGAGTTCTAATGGGATCCGGTGCATTAGTGCTGGTATAATCGCACCCGTTAGGATTCTCCGCTTTTATTCCTATATTCCCACATGTGGGTGGAACGCATTGACGTTTACGTCGTGCATGCTAGTTTTTCGAGACACGTTCAATAGACCGCTCTTTTTTCACTGGACTACACAAAAATAAATATATAAAAGGAGGTGCAACACGAGGGCTTCCCAATGGGTCACTGATGCGGTTGAAGGGCAAGCGTGTCAGTTTATGGATAGATTTGATCAAGTGGAAATTTGGTAATTTTTGCCAAATTTAGAGTGCCGAGTTTTCGCATTTTCGAAGCCTAATTTCATTGGAAACGGGACAACGATCAAAAGTCACCAGCGCTACGCTCGTGAACTGCAGGGTTTTTGGCCAAATTTTATCGTTTAGGCCTTCAAAATTACATTTTTTTTGTTTTCGAGTTATTTTTATAATTTTCCTTTTTAGTTTTTCTTCTTCGTTTTGGATTCCGCTTTTGGGGTTTTGTTCTTTAAGCGTTTGTTACGATGGGAACAACAGTTTTGATAAACTAGTTCTCGTATGATCGCCCCCGTTAGGATTCTCCATTTTTATTCCTATATTCCCAAATGTGGGTGGAACGCAGTGACGTTTACGTCGTGCATGCGAGTTTAGCAAGGCACGTTCATTAAACCGCTCTTTTTTCACCGAACATCGCAAAAAAAATATCTATAGGAGTGCAACACGAGGACTTCCCAGGGGGTCACCCATCCTAGTATTACTCTCGCCCAAGCACGCTTAACTTTGAAGTTCTGATGGGATCCGGTGCATTAGTGCTGGTATGATCTCACCCGTTAAGATTTTCCATTTTATTCCTATATTCACACATGTGGGTGGAACGCATTGACGTTTACGTCGTGCATGCTAGTTTTCCGAGACACGTTCACTAGACCTCTCTTTTTTCACCAGACTACATAAAAATATATATATATATATAAAAGGAGGTGCAACACGAGGGCTTGCCAAGGGGTCACTGATGCGGTTGAAGAACAAGCGTGTCAGTTTATGGAAAGATTTGATCCAGTGGCAATTTGGTAAGTTTTGCCAAGTTTAGAGTGCCGAGTTTTTGCGTTTTCGAAGCCCAATTTCATTGGAAACGGGAAAAAGATCAAAAGTCACTAGCGTTACGCTCGTGAACTGCAGGGTTTTTGGCCAAATTTTATCGTTTAGGCCTTCACAATTACATTTTTTTTGTTTTCGGGTTATTTTTGTAATTTTCCTTTTTAGTTTTTCTTTTTCGTTTTGGATTCTGGTTTTGGGGTTTTGTTCTTTAAACGTTTGTTACGATGGGAAGCAACAGTTTTGATAAACTAGTTCTCGTATGATCGCCCCCGTTAGGATTCTCCATTTTTATTCCTATATTCACAAATGTGGGTGGAACGCAGTGACGTTTACGTCGTGCATGCGAGTTTAGCAAGACACGTTCACTAGACCGCTCTTTTTTCACCGAACATCGCAAAAAAAATATCAAAAGGGTGCAACACGAGGACTTCCCAGGGGGTCACCCATCCTAGGACTACTCTCGACCAAGCACGGTTAACTTCGGAGTTCTAATGGGATCCGGTGCATTAGTGCTGGTATAATCGCACCCGTTAGGATTCTCCGCTTTTATTCCTATATTCCCACATGTGGGTGGAACGCATTGACGTTTACGTCGTGCATGCTAGTTTTTCGAGACACGTTCACTAGACCGCTCTTTTTTCACTAGACTACACAAAAATATATATATAAAAAGAGGTGCAACACGAGGGCTTCCCATTGGGTCACTGATGCGGTTGAAGAGCAAGCGTGTCAGTTTATGGAAAGATTTGATCAAGTGGAAATTTGGTAATTTTTGCCAAATTTAGAGTGCCGAGTTTTCGCATTTTCGAAGCCCAATTTCATTGGAAACGGGACAACGATCAAAAGTCACCAGCGCTACGCTCGTGAACTGCAGGGTTTTTGGCCAAATTTTATCGTTTAGGCCTTCAAAATTACATTTTTTTTGTTTTCGAGTTATTTTTATAATTTTCCTTTTTAGTTTATCTTTTTCCTTTTGGATTCCGCTTTTGGGGTTTTGTTCTTTAAACGTTTGTTACGATGGGAAGCAACAGTTTTGATAAACTAGTTCTCGTATGATCGCCCCCGTTAGGATTCTCCATTTTTATTTCTATATTCCCAAATGTGGGCAGAACGCAGTGACGTTTACGTCGTGCATGCGAGTTTAGCAAGACACGTTCACTAGACCGCTCTTTTTTTCACCGAACATCGTAAAAAAAATATAAAAGGGATGCAACACGAGGACTTCCCAGGGGGTCACCCATCCTAGTACTACTCTCGCCCAAGCACGCTTAACTTCGGAGTTCTGATGGGATACGGTGCATTAGTGCAGGTATGATCACACCCGTTAAGATTCTCCACTTTAATTCCTATATTCCTACATGTGGGTGGAACGCATTGACGTTTACGTCATGCATGCTAGTTTTCCGAGACACGTTCACTAGACCTCTCTTTTTTCACCAGACTACATAAAAATATATATATAAAAGGAGGTGCAACACGAGGGCTTGCCAAGGGGTCACTGATGCGGTTGAAGAGCAAGCGTGTCAGTTTATGGAAAGATTAGATCCAGTGGCAATTTGGTAAGTTTTGCCAAGTTTAGAGTGCCGAGTTTTTGCGTTTTCGAAGCCCAATTTCATTGGAAACGGGAAAACGATCACAAGTCACCAGCGTTACGCTCGTGAACTACAGGGTTTTTGGCCAAATTTTATCGTTTAGGCCTTCACAATTACATTTTCTTTGTTTTCGGGTTATTTTTGTAATTTTCCTTTTTAGTTTTTCTTTTTCGTTTTGGATTCCAGTTTTGGGGTTTTGTTCTTTAAACGTTTGTTACGATGGGAAGCAACAGTTTTGATAAACTAGTTCTCGTATGATCGCCCCCGTTAGGATTCTCCATTTTTATTCCTATATTCACAAATGTGGGTGGAACGCAGTGACGTTTACGTCGTGCATGCGAGTTTAGCAAGACACGTTCATTAGACCGGTCTTTTTTCACCGAACATCGTAAAAAAAATATAAAAGGGGTGCAACACGAGGACTTCCCAGGGGATCACCCATCCTAGGACTACTCTCGACCAAGCACGGTTAACTTCGGAGTTCTAATGGGATCCGGTGCATTAGTGCTGGTATAATCGCACCCGTTAGGATTCTCCGCTTTTATTCCTATATTCCCACATGTGGGTGGAACGCATTGACGTTTACGTCGTGCATGCTAGTTTTTCGAGACACGTTCACTAGACCGCTCTTTTTTCACTGGACTACACAAAAATAAATATATAAAAGGAGGTGCAACACGAGGGCTTCCCAATGGGTCACTGATGCGGTTGAAGGGCAAGCGTGTCAGTTTATGGATAGATTTGATCAAGTGGAAATTTGGTAATTTTTGCCAAATTTAGAGTGCCGAGTTTTCGCATTTTCGAAGCCTAATTTCATTGGAAACGGGACAACGATCAAAAGTCACCAGCGCTACGCTCGTGAACTGCAGGGTTTTTGGCCAAATTTTATCGTTTAGGCCTTCAAAATTACATTTTTTTTGTTTTCGAGTTATTTTTATAATTTTCCTGTTTAGTTTTTCTTCTTCGTTTTGGATTCCGCTTTTGGGGTTTTGTTCTTTAAGCGTTTGTTACGATGGGAACAACAGTTTTGATAAACTAGTTCTCGTATGATCGCCTCCGTTAGGATTCTCCATTTTTATTCCTATATTCCCAAATGTGGGTGGAACGCAGTGACGTTTACGTCGTGCATGCGAGTTTAGCAAGGCACGTTCATTAAACCGCTCTTTTTTCACCGAACATCGCAAAAAAAATATCTATAGGAGTGCAACACGAGGACTTCCCAAGGGGTCACCCATCCTAGTACTACTCTCGCCCAAGCACGCTTAACTTCGAAGTTCTGATGGGATCCGGTGCATTAGTGCTGGTATGATCTCACCCGTTAAGATTTTCCATTTTATTCCTATATTCACACATGTGGGTGGAACGCATTGACGTTTACGTCGTGCATGCTAGTTTTCCGAGACACGTTCACTAGACCGCTCTTTTTTCACCGGACTACACAAAAATATATATATAAAAGGAGGTGCAACACGAGGGCTTCCCAAGGGGTCACTGATGCGGTTGAAGAGCAAGCGTGTCAGTTTATGGAAAGATTTGATCCAGTGGCAATTTGGTAATTTTTGCCAAGATTAGAGTGCCGAGTTTTCGCGTTTTCGAAGCCCAATTTCATTGGAAACGGGACAACGATCAAAAGTCACAAGTGCTATACTCGTGAACTGCAGGGTTTTTGGCCAAAATTTATCGTTTAGGCCTTCAAAATTACATTTTTTTTGTTTTCGGGTTATTTTTGTAATTTTCCTTTTTAGTTTTTCTTTTTCGTTTTGGATTCCGCTTTTGGGGTTTTTTTCTTTAAACGTTTGTTACGATGGAAAGAAACAATTTTGATAAACTATTTCTCGTATGATCGCCCCCGTTAGGATTCTCCATTTTTATTCCTATATTCCCAAATGTGGGTGGAACGCAGTGACGTTTACGTCGTGCATGTGAGTTTAGCAAGACACGTTCATTAGACCACTCTTTTTTCACCGAACATCGCAAAAAAAAATATCAAAAGGGGTACAACACGAGGACTTCCCAGGGGGTTACCCATCCTAGTACTACTCTCGCCCAAGCACGCTTAACTTTGGAGTTCTGATGGGATCCGGTGCATTAGTGCTGGTATGATCATACCCGTTAGGATTCTCCACTTTTATTCCTATATTCCCACATGTGGGTGGAACGCAGTGACGTTTACGTCGTGCATGCGAGTTTACCGTGACACGTTCACTAGACCGCTCTTTTTTTACTGAACATCGTAAAAAAAATATAAAAAAGGGTGCAACACGAGGACTTCCCAGGGGGTCACCCATCCTAGTACTACTCTCGCCCAAGCACGCTTAACTTCAAAGTTTTGGTGGGATCCGGTGCATGAGTGCTGGTATGATCGCACCCGTTAGGATTCTCCGCTTTTATTCCTATATTCCCACATGTGGGTGGAACGCATTGACGTTTACGTCGTGCATGCTAGTTTTCCGAGTCACGTTCACTAGACCGCTCTTTTTTCACCGGACTACACAAAAATATATATATAAAAAAGGAGGTGCAACACGAGGACTTCCCAAGGGGTCACTGATGCGGTTGAAGAGCAAGCGTGTCAGTTTATGGAAAGATTTGATAGATGATAGAAAGATTTGATCTAGTGGCAATTTGGTAATTTTTGCGAAGTTTGGAGTGCCGGATTTTCGAATCTTTGGAGCCCAATTTCATTGGAAACGGGTCAACAATCAAAAGTAACAATTGCTACGCCAGTGATCTGTAGGGTTTTCGGCCAAATTTTATCGTTCAAGCCTTCAAAATTACATTTTTTTGTTCTCGGGTTATTTTTGTAATTTTTCTTATTAGTTTTTCTTTTTCGTTTTGGATTCCCATTTTAGGGTTTTATTTTTTAAACGTTTGTTACGATGGGAAGCAACAGTTTTTGTAAAGTAGTTCTTGTATGATCGCACCCATTAGGATTCTCCATTTTTATTCCTACATTCCCACATGTGGGTGGAACGCAGTGCCATTTACGTCGTGCATTCGAGTTTAGCAAGACACATTAATTAGACCGCTCTTTTTTCACCGAACATCGCAAAAAAATATAAAAGGGGTGCAACACGAGGACTTACTAGGGGGTCACCCATCCTAGTACTACTCTCGCCCAAGCACGCTTAACTTTAGAGTTCTGATGGGATCCGGTGCATTAGTGCTGGTATGGTCGCACCAGTTAGGATTCTCCACTTTTATTCCTATATTCCCACCTGTGGGTGGAACGCAGTGACGTTTACGTCGTGCATGCGAGTTTACCTAGACACTTTCACTAGACCGCTCTTTTTTCACCGGACTACATAAAAAAATATATAAAAAGAGGTGCAACACGAGGACTTCCCAAGGGGTCACTGATGTGGTTGAAGAGCAAGCGTGTCAATTTATGGAAAAATTTGATCTAGTGGCAATTTGGTAATTTTTGCCAAGTTTGGAGTGCCAAATTTTTGCATTTTTGGAGCCCAATTTCATTGGAAACGGGACAACGATCAAAAGTCACAATTGCTACGCTTGTGAACTACAGGGTTTTCGGCCAAATTTTATCGTTTAGGCCTTCAAAATTACATTTTTTTGTTCTCAGGTTATTTTTGTAATTTTTCTTATTAGTTTTTCTTTTTCGTTTTGGATTCTGCTTTTACGATTTTGTTTTTTAAACGTTTGTTACGATGGGAAGCAACAGTTATGGTAAACTAGTTCTCGTATGATCGCACCCGTTAGGATTCTCCATTTTTATTCCTACATTCCCACATGTGGGTGGAACGCAGTGACGTTTACGTCGTGCATGCGAGTTTAGCAAGATACGTTCATTAGACAACTCTTTTTTCACCGAATATGGCAAAAAAATATAAGAGGGGTGCAACACGAGGACTTTCAAGGGGGTCACCCATCTTAGTACTACTCTCGCCCAAGCACGCTTAACTTCGGAGTTCTGATGGGATCCGGTGCATTAGTGTTGGTATGATTGCACTAGTTAGGATTCTCCACTTTTATTCCTATATTCCCATATGTGGGTGGAACGCAGTGACGTTTACGTCGTGCATGCGAGTTTACCGAGACACGTTCACTAGACCGCACTTTTTTCACTGGACTACACAAAAAAATATATAAAAGGAGGTGCAACACGAGGACTTCCCAAGGGGTCACTGATGCGGTAGAAGAGCAAGCGTGTCAGTTTATGGAAAGATTTGATCCAGTAGCAATTTGGTAATTTTTGCCAAGTTTGGAGTGCCGGATTTTCGCATTTTCGAAGCCCAATTTCATTGGAAACGGGACAATGATCAAAAGTCACAATCCCTACGCTCGTGAACTGTAGGGTTTTCGACCAAATTTTATCATTAAGGCCTTCACAATTAAATTTTTGTTCTCGGGTTATTTTTGTAATTTTTCTTATTAGTTTTTGCTTTTCGTTTTGGATTCCGCTTTTAGGGTTTTGTTTTTTAAACGTTTGTTACGATGGGAAGCAACGGTTTTGGTAAACTAGTTCTCGTATGATCGCACCCGTTAGGATTTTCCTTTTTTATTCCAACATTCCTACATGTGGGTGGAACGCATTGACGTTTACGTCGTGCATGCGAGTTTACCGAAACACATTCACTATACCCCTCTTTTTTTACCAGACTACACAAAAAATATATAAAGGGAGGTGCAACACGAGGACTTCCCAAGGGGTCACTGATGCGGCTGAAGAGCAAGCGTGTCAGTTTATTGAAAGATTTGATAGATGATGGAAAGATTTGATCCAGTGGCAATTTGGTAATTTTTGCCAAGTTTGGAGTACCGGATTTTCGCGTTTTCGGAGCCCAATTTCATTGGAAACGGGACAACGATCAAAAGTCACAAGCGTTATGGTAGTGAACTGCAGGGTTTTCGACCAAATTTTATCGTTTAGGCCTTCAAAATTATATTTTTTTTGTTCTCGTGTTATTTTTGTAATTTTTCTTATTAGTTTTTCTTTTTTGTTTTGTATTCCGCTTTTTGGGTTTTGTTTTTTAAACGTTTGTTATGATGGGAAGCAACAGTTTTGGTAAACTAGTTCTCGTATGATCGCACCCGTTAGGATTTTCCTTTTTTATTCCTACATTCCCACATGTGGGTGGAACGCAGTGACGTTTACGTCGTGCATGCGAGTTTAGCAAGACACGTTCATTAGACCGCTCTTTTTTCACCGAACATCGCAAAAAAAATATAAAAAGGGGTGCAACAGGAGGACTTCCCAGGGGGTTCACCCATCCTAGTACTACTCTCGCCCAAGCACGCTTAAGTTTGGAGTTCTGATGGGATCCGGTGCATTAGTGCTAGTATGATCGCACCCGTTAGGATTCTCGACTTTTATTCTTATATTCCCACATGTGGGTAGAACGCAGTGACGTTTACGTCGTGCATGCGAGTATACCGAGACACGTTCACTATACCGCTCTTTTTTCACTGGACTACACAAAAAATATATAAAAAGAGGTGCAACACGAGGACTTCCCAAAGGGGTCACTGATGCGGCTGAATAGCAAGCGTGTCAGTTTATGGAAAGATTTAATCAAGTGGTAATTTGGTAATTTTTTCCAAGTTTGGAGTGCCGAATTTTCGCGTTTTCGGAGCCCAATTTCATTGGAAACGGGACAACAATCAAAAGTCACAATTCCTACATTCCCAAATGTGGGTGGAACGCAGTGACGTTTACGTCGTGCATGCGAGTTTAGCAAGACACGTTCGTTAGACCGCTCTTTTTTCACCGAACATCGCAAAAAAAATTTAAAAAGGGGTGCAACATGAGGACTTCCCAGGGGGTCACCCATCCTAGTACTACTCTCACCCAAGCACGCTTAACTTCAGATTTCTGATGGATCCGGTGCATTAGTGCTGGTATGATCGCACCCGTTAGAATTCTCCACTTTTATTACTATATTCCCACATGTGGGTGGAACGTAGTGACGTTTACGTCGTGCATGCGAGTTTACCGAGACATGTTCGCTAGACCGCTCTTTTTTCACCGGACTACACAAAAAATTATATAAATGAAGGTGCAACAAGAGGACTTCCCAAGGGCTCACTGATGCGGCTGAAGAGCAAGCGTGTCAGTTTATGGAAAGATTTTATAGATGATGGAAAGATTTGATCCAGTGGCAATTTGGTAATTTTTGCCAAGTTTGGAGCGCCGGATTTTCGCGTTTTCGGAGCCCAATTTCATTGCAAACGGGACAACGATCAAAAGTCACGATCGCTATGCTCGTGAACTGCAGGGTTTTCGGCCAAATTTTATCGTTTAGGCCTTGGAGATTATATTTTTTTGTTCTCGGGTTATTTTTGTAATTTTTATTATTAGTTTTTCTTTTTCGTTTTGGATTCCGCTTTTAGGGTTTCATTTTTTAAACGTTTGTTACGATGGGAAGCAACAGTTCTGGTAAACTAGTTCTCGTATGATCGCACCCGTTAGGATTCTCCATTTTTATTCCTACATTGTAGCGCCCCCGGACCGCCGCGAATCCGGTTCGATCATTCTATATAACTGTAACTGTTTGTGGAAGATATAAACATAGATTGTTTATACAGTACACTTTACACACTATTCCCAAAATCGAATAACCTTAACTTATACACAATTCATAAACTATCTGACATATAACACATTATCAAACTATACCATTACAATCTAGCTGCACATTCTATCCCAAGCTAAACTTGCATTATTCTTTTTCCTGTATCTGAAGCATTCGCCTTATCTGCAATATTTATCATGATATAGCAAGGGTGAGCATGAAAGTTGCCCAGCAAGTTTTAAAACAATTTAAAGATATATCATGATTGAAAGAGTCTGAATAATAAGCTGGCTATCCTTCACAATGTATTTGTGAATTAGCATGAACAAAATTTTGACTGAACAAGTATTGAACAGGAACAATAATATATCTGGACAAACTGGTAATGAAGGTGATCAGCCTTTCATACCTGACTTATACATGCAAGATGTACAGAGTACAATTCAACATGGCAATCAGAGATGATTAACCATAAGTATAACCGAATGAACAACTCTTAGTAGAGTTAAGTAAAAGGAAACTTGCCTGAACCATTGATTACCGTAACGCAATATAATAAGCTTCGTCTGGGACCTAATATTAATAATATAGATTTCCAATATTAGAATAATATCATCACAGTATAAAATGACCTAAACACATTACCACATAATCCTATCAGTCTATTATACACATAAGACATAGCATCAAGTCAAACTATTGCAGTCCGAGTTGAAACCGGCACAATTCTATCATCCCGACGGTCTAGTCGGATGATTGACGAGTTTAAGTTTAATTAAACTTTACTTAAACACATATACATATATTTCATACACAAAGTATTTTTCCATAATTTTCCAACTTCTTTTAATATTTTTCAAAATTCGTTTTTAGTTAATTCCTTAAGAAATTAGCTACCTCGTGCCTAACTCCAAAAATTTCCATATCTTGGTACAATCTTATACATGTTAACGTGACACTCCAGTTTAAATTTCGTGGCCATCGGAGTTGTAGAACTCCGGTTAAAGCGATTTTCGTCGGAAAATCACAAAAATTAAAATGGTCATAACTTGGTCATTTTAAGTCGGAATGAGCTCATTTTTGGACACGAGGTACTTAATACCATATATTTTCATGTCCCAAAAGGCCGGAATTTTTCTGACAAATTAAGTGGCCGAAACAGCCCTTACAATTTCTTTCGCAGCTTGTTTTTGTTATTTTGCAACTTTGGAGTCCTTTGCTAAAACTAGTCCATACGGAAATCTACGTGTCTAATTTGGGCCCACTTGGTATCGTTAGAACCGTGACTTCCCGAGCTACGTTTTAGGCTCAAGAAACAGTCCATTTGGCCCAGTATAGCACCCTGAAAACAGGTCACTACCGACTGACCATTACATGCCTTGTAAACTTTTTCAGTTTTGGAACCTTTTATAGAAACACTTGTAATACGAGATCCACAACTCCAATTGAGGCCCGATCGGACTCGTTGGATCCGTATCTTCTTGAACTACAATTTTCTTTTATCAAACGCCAAATTCCAATCTGTCTAGGTGGCGGAAATCAGGCCCAAAGTGACTGGTCAGCAAGGTTTTCGTTAACAGTTTTCATCTTTTTTCCAGATTTACCTTCTTTCGCTAAAACAGTCATAACGTTTTCGTTTTAAAACATTTTTAGGCGATTCTTGAGCCCACGCGAAGCTAACTTCCGGGAATACAACTCTTACCTACTGATGTTTTTCCAGATTCCGAACATATCAACCCAGAAATTCCGTTCAAGTGGACTGCACCGCACTTGTTGGACAGTTTTGACACAACTACTTTGAAATGTCATAACTCTCTCCTCCGATGTCGGATTTAGTCCGTTTCGGAGTCTATGAAAAGCTTATTCAGTGTAATACAACATATAAAAAATCCAGATTTTTTTAAACAATCTAGCTAACCCCGAATTTTCATTTTTGGATCAGCAGTCCACTAGTTTTTTGAACTTCTCGTTTTGGCATCCAAAACTCGCCTCGACTCGTTCCAACACAATTTCTTTACAAATAAGTCTTATTTAACATAATTAGACTCGTCTAAAGGTCTCAGCTCCATATCCCTAATTTCAATCATTAGAACTCATTTACATAATCAATTCCAAGCCAAAATAAACGTAGTAAACTAACTAGTTTATTAACAAAACTAACTAAACTTCAAAAATTCAAACTTTAACTAACAACAAAATATAATATTTAAAATAATAACATTACCAAAAATTAAATATGAAACATACCTGAAAATATGAATTCGACAAACTGAATACGTACTCGACCAAGATTTAACTAAGGAGATCTTTATAAAAAGTCCTCCCACAACAAAGCATTTCTCAAAATTAGATGCCTTATTATTGGTGAATGAAACAAAGGCCAAGCCCTTCTATTTATAGGTTTAGAAAAGGGTGAAGTTCTCAATTTAGTCGATATGAGACTTGGTTTATACTATTTTTTCATATTTTTAATATGCTAAGTGTATTAATTCATTACAAATTCGTTTCTTAACCAATTCGATCCGTTCAAGTTGCGTTGTTTTTATTTTATAGCGGAGAACAACAATCATCCATCAATTTAAAGTTTCAATCACGAATTCATCATCAATTTTAGTCTCAAAGTACACCAAAATACACATTACCATAAAAACCCAAATTCCTCTTCTTTAGCATAAATACATGAATTTGAATTCTTAAAAAATCGTTTTTAGATGACCATTATGAAATTATAAAATCTAATAACATATATAGCATCATAACCCACAAATTCATTAACCAAAACTCCAATTTTTAAAAGAAACTCAAGAACACATAACACACACGAATCTAGGAGGTCTGACATATGGCTGTCAGACCACATTTTTCTACTTTTCCAGATTTTTGAAAACATTAAATTCGTGCATCTAGATGTTATAGATCGTTGATCTAACAACCTAGATCACTTATAGACACCCTATTACATAACTTTAACCAATCAATTGCAACATCTAACATCAAATCGTAGGATTTCAAAATTTTAGGGTTCTTACCTTTTTGAACTTGATTTTTTATTTCTGACTTCTTGATCTGTTCTAGGCTTGCTATGAACTGATCTTAACTTCTCACCTCAACCTCTCACACTTCCATTTCCCGAATTCTAGAGAGAGGATGGCTTGGGAGAAAATGAAATGGTAAGTAATTTTTTTTCTCTCTCTTTAATCTTATAAAATGTAACAATGAAATGATTTGGATGATGCTAATGGGGCTGATATGTTGGAGATATGTCACATGGACTAGAATTATTGCCCAACTCAATTATTTTGCTAGATTCCTCCAACAATGCTCAAATAATATAAAAGGGTAAAATGGTAATTTCCCTTTATTTCTAGAATTTCCATTTAATTTAATGGCAATTTGGATAATTAGTCAAATCCTTAAGGTTTAGGGTTTGGTTTAGGGTTTAATCCAATTTAGTACTTAGGGTTTGAAATCCTTAGGGTTTACACAATTAATTTTCTAAAATTTCCAATTTAAAATTTAAAAATATGAAATTAATATTTCTAATTTATAATTAGAATTTTCTAATTATATTAAAATTTCTTAATCATACTTTAATTAGGATTAATAATTCCCAATTAAATATCGCTAATTTAGCAATTAACCCAAAATCGCGGATTAGGGTTTTCAATCCACTAATTAGGGTTTTTAATACCGAAATTAGGATTTTATAAATTCGAAATTAGGGTTTTGCTAATTAACCAAACTTTACCCTAATTAAATTATAAGTATTTACACTTACGCCATTAAGCTCCCGATTTAGGGTTTCATGCACCGAATTAGGATTTCAGATTCTCGGAACCGAAATTAGGGTTTCTAGAACCGATTTTAGGATTTCTTGTCAAACGCTAGGGTTTTCTAACCGAACGTTGACGTTCTTAATATACGATTAGGGTTTGACTTTGATAAAATTTATCTGGTCAACCCTTGACCCTTAACTACATTTTATACACATAATCACTGACTATACTCACGTATAAACTTAATCCTGAATAACTCTCCAAAAGAAATTTTAAATTCTCAAAATTTCATCCTGAAAATATCAAACACATACACTTATTTTCTGTCTGGGTTCTAATGTTGAACCTTAAATCAATTAATAAAAATTTTAAAATTATTCCAAATTTTTGGGTTGTCACATACATTCCCAAATGTGGGTGGCACGCAGTGACGTTTAAGCATGTGAGTTTAGCAAGACACGTTCATTAGACCGCTCTTTTTTCACCGAACATCGCAAAAAAAAATAAAAAGGGGTGCAACAAGAGGACTTCCCAGGGGGTCACCCATCCTTGTACTACTCTCGCTCAAGCACGCTTAACTTCGGTGTTCTGATGGGATCCGGTGCATTAGTGTTGGTATGATTGCACCGGTTAGGATTCTCCACTTTTATTCTTATATTCCCAAATGTGGGTGGCACGCAGTGACATTTAAGTCGTGCATGCGAGTTTACTGAGACACGTTCACTAGACCGCTCATTTTTCACCGGACTACACAAAAAAATATATAAAAGGAGGTGCAACACGAGGAGTTTCCAAGGGGTCACTGATGCGGTTGAAGAGCAAGCGTGTCAGTTTATGGAAAGATTTGATCAAGTGGCAATTTGGTAGTTTTTGCCAAGTTTGGAGTGCCGAATTTTCGCGATTTCGGAGCCCAATTTCATTGGAAACGGGACAACGAACAAAAGTCACAATCGGTACGCTCGTGAACTGTAGGGTTTTCAGCCAAATTTTATTGTTTAGGCCTTCAAAATTTCATTTTTTTGTTCTCCGGTTATTTTTGTAATTTTTCTTATTAGTTTTTTTCTTTTTTGTTTTGCATTCCGCTTTTAGGGTTTTGTTTTTTAAACGTTTGTTACGATGGGAAGCAACAGTTTTGGTAAACTAGTTCTCGTATGATCGCACCCGTTAGGATTCTCCATTTTTATTCCTACATTCCCAAATTTGGGTGGAACACAGTGACGTTTACGTCGTGCATGCGAGTTTAGCAAGACACGTTCGTTAGACCGCTCTTTTTTCATCGAACATCGCAAAAAAAATATAAAAAGGGGTGCAACACGAGGACTTCCCAGCGGGTCACCCATCCTAGTACCACTCTCGCCCAAGCAAGCTTAACTTCGGAGTTCTGATGGGATCCGGTGCATTAAACTGGTATGATCGCACCCGTTAGGATTCTACACTCTTATTCCTATATTCCCACATGTGGGTGGAACGCAGTGACGTTTACGTCGTGCATGCGAGTTTACCGAGACACATTCACTAGACCGCTCTTTTTTCACCGGACTACACAAAAAAATATATTAAAGGAGGTGCAACACGAGGACTTCCCAAGGGGTCAGTGATGCGGTTGAAGAGCAAGCGTGTCAGTTTATGGAAAGATTTGATAGATGATAGAAGGATTTGATCCAGTGGCAATTTGGTAATTTTTTTCAAGTTTGGAGTGCCAGATTTTCGCATTTTTGGAGCCCAATTTCATTGAAAACGGGACAACGATCAAAAGTAACAATCGCTACGCTCGTGATCTGCAGGGTTTTCGGCCAAATTTTATCGTTACACCTTCCAAATTACATTTTTTTGTTCTCGGGTTATTTTTGTAATTTTTCTTGTTAGTTTTTCTTTTTCGTTTTGGATTCCGCTTTTAGGGTTTCATTTTTTAAACGTTTGTTACGATGGGAAGCAACAGTTTTGGTAAACTAGTTCTCGTATGATCGCACCCATTAGGATTCTCCATTTTTATTCCTACATTCCCACATGTGGGTGGAGCGCAGTGACGTTTACGTCGTGCATGCGAGTTTAGCAAGACACGTTCATTAGATCTCTCTTTTTTCACCGAACATCGCAAAAAAATATAAAAGGGGTGCAACACGAGGACTTCCCAGGGGGTCACCCATCCTAGTACTACTCTCGCCCAAGCACGCTTAATTTCGGAGTTCTGATGGGATCCGATGCATTAGTGCTGGTATGATCGCACCAGTTAGGATTCTCCACTTTTATTCCTATATTCCCACATGTGGGTGGAACGCAGTGACGTTTACGTCGTGCATGCGAGTTTATCAAGACACTTTCACTAGACCGCTCTTTTTTCACCGGACTACACAAAAAAATATATTAAAGGAGGTGCAGCACGAGGACTTCCCAAGGGGTCACTGATGCGGTTGAAGAGCAAGCGTGTTAGTTTATGAAAAGATTTGATCCAGTAGCAATTTGGTAATTTTTGCCAAGTTTGGAATGCCGGATTTTAGCGTTTTCGGAGCCCAATTTCATTGGAAACGGGACAACGATCAAAAGTCACAATCGCTACGCTCATGAACTGCAGGGTTTTCGGCCAAAATTTATCGTTTAGGCCTTCAAAATTATATTTTTTTGTTCTCGGGTTATTTTTGTAATTTTTCTTATTTGTTTTTCTTTTTCGTTTTGGATTCCGCTTTTAGGGTTTTATTTTTTAAACGTTTGTTACGATGGAAATCAACAGTTTTGGTAAACTAGTTCTCGAATGATCGCACCCGTTAGGATTTTCCATTTTTATTCCTACATTCCCACATGTGGGTGGAACGCATTGACGTTTACGTCGTGCATGCGAGTTTAGCAAGACACGTTCATTAGGCCGCTCTTTTTTCAACGAACATCGTAAAAAAAATATAAAAAGGGGTGCAACACGAGGACTTTTAAGGGGGTCACCCATCCTAGTACTACTCTCGCCCAAGCACGCTTAACTTCGGAGTTCTGATGGGATCCGGTGCATTAGTGCTAGTATGATCGCACCCGTTAGGATTCTCCATTTTTATTCCTATATTCCCACATGTGGGTGGAACGCAGTAACGTTTACGTCGTGCATGCGAGTTTACCGAGACACGTTCACTAGACCACTCTTTTTTCACCGGACTACACAAAAAATATATAAAAGGAGGTGCAACACGAGGACTTCCCAAGGGGTCACTGATGCGGCTGAAGAGCAAGCGTGTCAGTTTATGGAAAGATTTGATAGATGATGGAAAGATTTGATCCAGTGGCAATTTGGTTATTCTTGCCAAGTTTGGAGTGCCGGATTTTCGCCTTTTCGGACCCCAATTTCAGTGGAAACGGGACAACGATCAAAAGTCACAAGCGCTATGCTAGTGAACTGCAGGGTTTTCGGCCAAATTTTTTCGTTTAGGCCTTCAAAATTATATTTTTTTGTTCTCGGGTTATTTTTGTAATTTTTCTTATTAGTTTTTCTTTTTCGTTTTGGATTCTGCTTTTAGGGTTTTGTTATTTAAAAGTTTTTTACGATGGGAAGCAACAGTTTTGGTAAACTAGTTCTCGTATGATCGCACCCGTTAGGATTCTCCACTATTATTCCTACATTCCTAAATGTGGGTGGAACGCAGTGACGTTTACGCATGCGAGTTTAGCAAGACACTTTCATTAGATCGCACTTTTTTCACCGAACAGCACAAAAAAAATAAAAAGGGGTGCAACACGAGGACTTCCCAGGGGCTCACCCATCCTAGTACTACTCTTGCCCAAGCACGCTTACCTTTGGAGTTCTGATGGGATCCGGCGCATTAGTGCTGGTATGATCGCACCCGTTAGGATTCTCCACTTTTATTTCTATATTCACATATGTGGGTGGAACGCAGTGACGTTTACGTCGTGCATGCGAGTTTACCGATACACGTTCACTAGATTGTGAGGACCCCAAACTCGGGTACTTGAAACCCAAACTCAGTTCTTCACGATACCATTTCTATGAGCGGAATAATACTAATAATAATAACAATAATATAAAGATCAACTTTATTTACATATCATCAGAGTCTAATCCCCCAAGTACGTAACCTTTAAACATTTATTACAACCCATGATAGATAATATATATCATAATTATCTTAATAATATCAAACTATTACATAACATAGTAATTCGTTCATTCAGCAACCTTTCCTTTTCCTTTGTTCTTAGCAGAGCTCTCTGGTCGTTTGCACTTAACTGAAAACATTTAAATTTAAGCAAGGATGAGCATTTGAGTGCCCAACAAGTAATAGCAATTATATATATATATATATATATATATATATATATATATATATATATATATATATATAAGCTGAAAGGATTTAAATGTTTTCTTTGTACTATTCTTCTACAACAAGTCAATAGTTATGAAGTATTCTAAACCGATAAATATAACATAACAACTCTCTTTCAAATTTTTGAAACTACATATTGACTATAACTGGGGTTATGGTGACATGCCATGAACATTATTTTCATTTTCGAAAAGGTTAAACATAAATTCATCTATAAACCGACATAACTTACGGGCACGGGGGTGATCAGCCCGTTATGCCCTACATTGATCAATACTACGTTACAAGAACGATAGGATCGTTCACTCTGTTCCGCCTTGGGCGCATAAAAGTTTTCCCGTGTAGGGATGTTCATTCTTGTCTGGGTTCCAAATCAAAGGTCTTATCTTGTTTCAACAATAATCTATAATTTAACATATATATATATATATATATATATATATATATATATATATATAGGGTAATTGACAAAGGTATATCAACATGTGATTAAGTACAATGATTATCCAAGTGGGGACACTTGTTTAACCATTTACAGAAATTAACGAACAGAATATATATATCTGAATTACCATATACTAACATGTTGATAAGCAATGAGCGTATATAATATAAGGTTAATAATCTGTACAGTAATAATATAGTTTAGAAACATTCTTACTCATGTCCATTGCATAAAGAAAATGCAAAGGTTAGATACTTGCCTGAAGCGCTGCTTACAGTTTGTAATTTAGATTTATCGCTCATCTCACGACTTATCATTAATCAGATCATTCGTTCGATTAGAACAACAAACTATAACACATAACACTGCTTATTGCAGTCAGCACATACCCTAATCACATTGGCACATATATTTAACAACCATTGAATCACAAATAATCACTTATCTAATCACATTATCTAAGTCCAGATCAATTTCTGAAACATGTCGGTGTACCGACAACTTTATCGAATAATTATCGAGTCTAAGACTCTATTCTGTAACTCAATATCCGTACGTATCAGTCATATTATTTGTAAATATTTATGTAATAAATATATTTTTATTTACCACATAAATACACATATACATAATCTTGTACAAATCCTCATCCTTAATATATATATATATATATATATATATATATATAAATTATTCGCAAATTTTCTTATTTATTTATATAGAAAATATCGGGTTGTCACATTCACCCTCCCTTATAAAGATTCCGTCCTCGGAATCACCGTTTTAAAACCTATACATACCTGGGTACATAACATACACAATCATCGCAAGCAGATCTCGATCAACTTTGATCGAACTGATCTTTAACTATTCACATAAAACTTGTCTTTCTGATTACACAGAAAAATTGGTTTCTAAAAGAACTCAAATTCCTCCTCAAAATTTCTTTATAAAATAATTTACTATATATAGGAAAATCATGCATAAGAAAATAAAAGGCATACGAATAATACCTGGAGTTGCATTGCCAGCTGCTGCTGTGTCCTGGACTGTCATGTTGTAGACCCTCGCAGTAGATTTTGTTGGCTTGCTTGATGAAGTCGGTCCGGTGATTGCTAAAGTTCCACTGCCAGTGCCCATGTTCACACTTCCTGTCTCCACCCTCCTCTTCGGATAATCTTTCACCCTGTGCTCTGTCTATCCGCATATAAAACATCCACTATTCATCCTAGGATTGGGGCAGTAGAGAGAAATATGACCCTCATGCCCGCACTTATAGCAAACAAATTTTCCTTTCAAACACTCCCCCGAGTGATTCTTCCCACATGTCTTACATGGCACTATCTGTTTCTTAACACCTTCATGTTTCACTTGTACACTTGCAAAACTGCTCACCTTCCTCTTGCTATCTCCACTCCTGCTCCCACTATTAACTCCTACTTTTCCAGCTCCTTCGGTCTTACCCTTATTCTTCCTCTCCTTATTATAAACGCTCATGGCCTCACTTCCCTCCTCAGCTATGATCGCTTTCTCCATAAGTGCTGCAAATATAGGAATTTGCAACACCGCCACTTTGTTGTAGAGCCAGGGTTTCAATCCCAGCTCAAATCTTCTCGCTTTCCTAGCCTCCGTATCGACTTGATGCGGGACAAACCTAGCTAACTCATTGAATTTGGCGGCGTATTCAGACACCGTCATATTCTCCTGCTTCAACTCTAAAAATTTAACCTCCATCCTCGCCTGCATACTTGGTGAAAAATAGTTTTCGAAAAACTAAGTTTTAAATCTATCCCATGTGACTGCACATTCTCTTGCCCTAGTCAGATTCGCTTCCCACCAAAAATTTGCTTCCCCCTTCATCATGTAGGTGGAAAAAGCAGTCTTCTACCCCTCATCTACCCTAGCTACCACAACCGCTTTTTCAATTTCCTTAACCCAAGTTTGAGCTTCTACAGGGTCAGTTGTACCTTTGAATTCCGGTGGTCCTACAGCCTTAAAGTCTTTGAAGTTCGCTAAGCGGTTGTTCGGCTGGTTCCCAGCGACTGGTATTCCCTGTTGCATAGCCTGAGCTAACATGTTCGCAAATTGCTGCATCGGATCTGCTTGTGGTTGTCCCTCGACGTTGTTGACATATCCTTCTGCCCTTTGGTTGTGAGTTCGACGTCTTGGCGGCATTATCTGATTAAATAAAATCATAATTTAACTTACATTCTAAACCTTATCAAATAAGTTTAATATTCTAAACTTGTTTTATTTCTCAAACTTAGATTCATATTCATTTAACGAATATTTTACATAGCATAGCATATAATGCTTTAAACATCATTCATCCCTTTGTGACTACAAAAGTCGGGATTTACAGACTTGACCAACACAAAAGTTTTAGAATATTACATTACACAGACATACTAAGCACACAAATTAAACACACCTACATCACAACAGAACTTATACTACTTATTTATTATTCTTTTTCATTGGATAACTTTTCGCCTGATGACCTTCTATCCCGCAGATAAAACATGCTTCTTTTTTGTAGTCAGGACAATACAGAGTAGTATGTCCCTCATAGCCGCAGAGATAACATATTCTTTTCCATTTCTTCTTATTGGATTTTCCTAAGTCATGGTCTTCTATCTTTCTTTTCCCCTTCTTGTCCGGAGCTGCACACGATGTGTTGCTTGTGGCTCCCATCTGACCAATTTAGATCTTAAGCTTATCTTGTCCTTCCATTGTTTCTATTAACGCTTGACGCAACTGATTATTCAACAGCTTTTCTATCTCCCACAGTCTTTCTAGAGAAGAAACCTTGTTCTTCAAATTCTGTACCTCTGTTGATGATTGATCAGCTTCAACTTTAGTGTCTGAATCTCTATCTGTCAACTCCACCATCTCCGGATCTGGTACTATGTTTTCCATAATAACCACATCTTCTGAGTTATTTTCATTGTGAGCCTCTATGTCAGCTATCGGCTTCGATATTGACTCCTTCTTTACGATCCGAGGGTAATCGAATCCTTTGTCACCTGACATCTACGCACATAAATTATCCTGATTAGCATATAGTATATACACACAACAAATAAGAGTTTTATACAAGTTATCTTTTATTTAGTTTGACGATGAATTTAGTCAATTCATCTCTTTTTAAACTCTATATGAGTTATTTGTATTTTCAACGTTTTCCTCTATTCTAAGGTTATAGCCTAAGGTCTAATCCACCTAAGATTTCTAACCCTATAGCTTTGATACCAACATGTGAGAACCCCAAACTCGGGTACTTGAAACCCGAACTCGGTTCTTCACGATACCATTTCTATGAGCGGAATAATACTAATAATAATAATAATAATAATATAAAGATCAACTTAATTTACATATCATCAGAGTCTAATCCCCCAAGTACGTAACCTTTAAACATTCATTACAACCCATGATAGATAATATATATCATAATTGTTTTAATAATATCCAACTATTACATAACATAGTAATTCGTTCATTCAGCAACCTTTCCTTTTCCTTTGTTCTTAGCAGAGCTCTCTGGTCGTTTGCACTTAACTGAAAAATTTAAATTTAAGCAAGGACGAGCATTTGAGTGCCCAGCAAGTAATATCAATTATATATATATATATATATATATATATATATATATATATATATAAGCTGAAAGGATTTAAATGTTTTCTTTGTACTATTCTTCTACAACAAGTCAATAGTTGTGAAGTATTCTGAACCGATAAATATAACATAACAACTCTCTTTCAAATTTTTGAAACTATATATTGACTATAACTGGGGTTATGGTGACATGCCATGAACATTGTTTTCATTTTCAAAAAGGTTAAACATAAATTCATCTGTAAACCGACATAACATACGGGCACGGGGGTGATCAGCCCGTTATGCCCTGCATTGATCAATTCTACATTACAAGAACGATAGGATCGTTCACTCTGTTCCGCCTTGGGCAAATAAAAGTTTTCCTGTGCAGGGATGTTCATTCTTGTCTGGGTTCCAAATCAAAGGTCTTATCTTGTTTCAACAATAATCTATAATTCAACATATATATATATATAAGGGTAATTGACAAAGGTATATCAACATGTGATTAAATACAAAGATTAACCAAGTGGGGACACTTGTTTAACCATTTACAGAAATTAACGAACAGAATATATATATCTGAATTACCATATACTAACATGTTGATAAGCAATGAGCGTATATAATATAAGGTTAATAATCTGTACAGTAATAATATAGTTTAGAAACATTCCTACTCATGTCCATTGCATAAAGAAAATTTGAAGGTTAGATACTTGCCTGAAGCGCTGCTTACAGTTTATAATTTAGATTTATCGCTTATCTCACAACCTAGCATTAATCAGATCATTCGTTGGATTAGAACAACATACTATAACACATAACACTGCTTATTGTAGTCAGCACATACCCTAATCACATTGACACTTAGATTTAACAACCACTGAATCACAAATAATCACTTATCTAATCACATTATCTAAGTCCAGATCATTTTCTGAAAACATGTCGGTGTACCGACAACTTTATCGAATAATTATCGAGTCTAAAACTCTATTCTATAACTCAATATCCATACGTATCAGTCATATTATTTGTAAATATTTATGTAATAAATATATTTTTATTTACCACATAAATACACATACACACAAGACCGCTCTTTTTTCACCAGGTTACACAAAAAAATATATAAAAGGAGGTGCAACACGAGGACTTCCCAAGGGGTCACTGATGCGGTTGAAGAGCAAGCATGTCAGTTTATGGAAAGATTTGATCCAGTACCAACTTGGTAATTTTTGCCAAGTTTGGAGTGCCGAATTTTCGCATTTTCGGAGCCCAATTTCATTGGAAACGGGACAACGATCAAAAGTCACAAACGCTACGCTCGTGAACTGCAGAGTTCTCGGCCAAATTTTATCGTTTAGGCCTTCAAAATTTAATTTTTTTGTTCTCCGGTTATTTTTGTAATTTTTCTTATTAGTTTTTCTTTTTCTTTTTGGATTCCGCTTTTAGGGTTTTATTTTTTAAACGTTTGTTATGATGGGAAGCAACAGTTCTGGTAAACTAATTCTCGTATGATCGCATCCGTTAGGATTCTTCATTTTTATTCCTACATTCCCACATGTGGGTGGAACGCAGTGACGTTTACGTCGTGCATGCGAGTTTAGCAAGACACGTTCATTAGACCGCTCTTTTTTCAACGAACATCGTAAAAAAAATATAAAAGGGATGCAACACGAGGACTTCCCAGGGGGTCACCCATCCTAGTACTACTCTCGCCCAAGCACGCTTAATTTCGGAGTTCTGATGGGATCCGATGCATTAGTGCTGGTATGATCGCACCAGTTAGGATTCTCCACTTTTATTCCTATATTCCCACATGTGGGTGGAACGCAGTGACATTTACGTCGTGCATGCGAGTTTATCGAGACACTTTCACTAGACCGCTCTTTTTTCACTGGACTACACAAAAAAATATATAAAAGGAGGTGCAACACGAGAATTTCCCAAGGGGTCACTGATGCGGTTGAAGAGCAAGCGCGTCAGTTTATGAAAAGATTTTATCCAGTGGCAATTTGGTAATTTTTGCCAAGTTTGGAGTGCTGGATTTTCGCGTTTTAGGAGCCCAATTTCATTGGAAACGGGACAACAATCAAAAGTCACCAGCGATACGCTCGTGAACTGCAGGGTTTTCTGCCAAATTTTATCGTTTAGGCCTTCAAAATTACATTTTTTTGTTCTCGGGTTATTTTTGTAATTTTTCTTATTAGTTTTTCTTTTTCGTTTTGGATTCCGATTTTAGGGTTTTATTATTTAAACGTTTGTTATGATGGGAAGCAACAGTTTTGGTAAACTAGTTCTCGTATGATCGCACCCGTTAGGATTCTCCATTTTTATTCCTACATTCCCACATGTGGGTAGAATGCATTGACGTTTACGTCGTGCATACGAGTTTAGCAAGACACGTTCGTTAGACCGCTCTTTTTTCACCGAACATCGCAAAAAAAATATAAAAAGGGGTGCAACACGAGGACTTTCCAGGGGATCACCCATCCTAGTACTACTCTCACCCAAGCACACTTAACTTCGAAGTTATGATGGGAACCGGTGCATTAGTGTTGGTATGATCGCACCCGTTAGGATTCTCCACTTTTATTCCTATATTCCCACAGTGGGTGGAACGCAGTGACGTTTACGTCGTGCATGCGAGTTTACCGAGACACGTTCACTAGATCGCTCTTTTTTCCCCAGACTACACAAAAAAATATGTAAAAGGAGGTGCAACACGAGGACTTTCCAAGGGGTCACTGATGCGGTTGAAGAGCTAGCGTGTCAGTTTATGGAAAGATTTGATCCAATGGCAATTTGGTAATTTTTGCCAAGTTTGGAGTGCCGGATTTTCGCGTTTTCGAAGCCCAATTTCATTGGAAACGGGACAACGATCAAAAGTTACAATCGCTACGCTCGTGAACTGCAGGGTTTTCGGCCAAATTTTATCGTTTAGGCCTTCAAAATTATATTTTTTTGTTCTCGGGTTATTTTTGTAATTTTTCTTATTAGTTTTTCTTTTTCGTTTTGGATTCCGCTTTTAGGGTTTTGTTATTTAAAAGTTTTTTACGATGGGAAGCAACAGTTTTGGTAAACTAGTTCTCGTATGATCGCACCTGTTAGGATTCTCCATTTTTATTCCTACATTCCCAAATGTGGGTGGAACGGAGTGACGTTTACGTCGTGCATGCGAGTTTAGCAAGACACGTTCATTAGACCGCTCTTTTTTCAATGAACATCGCAAAAAAAATATTAAAAGGGGTGCAACAGGAGGACTTCCCAGGGGGTTACCCATCCTAGTACTACTCTCGCCCAAGCACGCTTAACTTCAGAGTTTACCGAGACACCTTCACTAGACCGCTCTTTTTTCACCGGACTACACAAATATATATATAAAAGGAGGTGCAACACGAGGACTTCCCAAGGGGTCACTGATGCGGTTGAAGAGCAAGCGTGTCAGTTTATGGAAAGATTTGATAGATGATGGAAAGATTTGATCCAGTGTCAATTTGGTAATTTTTGCCAAGTTTGGAGTGCCGCATTTTCGCGTTTTTGGAGCCCAATTTCATTGGAAACGGGACAACGATCAAAAGTCACAATCGCTACGCTAGTGAACTGCAGGTTTTTCAGCCAAATTTTATCGTTTAGGCCTTCAAAATTACATTTTTTTGTTCTCGGTTTATTTTTTTAATTTTTCTTAATAGTTTTTCTTTTTCTTTTTGGATTCCGCTTTTAGGGTTTTATTTTTTAAACGTTTGTTACGATGGGAAGCAACAGTTTTGGTAAACTAGTTCTCGTATGATCGCACCCGTTAAGATTCCCCATTTTTATACCTACATTCCAAAATGTGGGTGGAACGCAGTGACGTTTACATCGTGCATGCTAGTTTAGGAAGACACGTTCATTAGACCGCTCTTTTTTCACCGAACATCGCAAAAAAAAATATAAAAAGGGGTACAACACGAGGACTTTCCAGGGGATCACCCATCCTAGTACTACTCTCGCCCAAGCACGCTTAACTTCAGAGTTATGATGGGAACCGGTGCATTAGTGCTGGTATGATCGCACCCGTTAGGATTCTACACTTTTTTTCCTATATTCCCACAGTGGGTGGAACGCAGTGACGTTTACGTCGTGCATGCGAGTTTACTGAGACACGTTCACTAGACCGCTCTTTTTTCACCGGACTACACAAAAAAATATGTAAAAGCAGGTGCAACACGAGGACTTCCCAAGGGGTCACTGATGCGGTTGAAGAGCAAGCATGTCAGTTTATGGAAAGATTTGATCCAGTGGCAATTTGGTAATTTTTGCCAAGTTTGGAGTGCCGGATTTTTGCGTTTTCGAAGCCCAATTTCATTGCAAACGGGACAACGATCAAAAGTCACAATCGCTACGCTCGTGAACTGCAGAATTTTCGGCCAAATTTTATCGTTTAGGCCTTCAAAATTATATTTTTTTGTTCTCGGGTTATTTTTGTAATTTTTCTTATTAGTTTTTCTTTTATGTTTTGGATTCCGCTTTTAGCGTTTTGTTATTTAAAAGTTTTTTACGTTGGGAAGCAACAGTTTTGGTTAACTAGTTCTCGTATGATCACACCCGTTAAGATTCTCCTTTTTTATTCCTACATTCCCAAATGTGGGTGGAACGCAGTGACGTTTACGTCCTGCATGCGAGTTTAGCAAGACATGTTCATTAGATCGCTCTTTTTTCACCGAACATCGCAAAAAAATATAAAAAGGGGTGTAACACGAGGACTTCGCAGGGGGTCACCCATCCTAGTACTACACTCGCCCAGGCACGCTTAACTTCAGAGTTCTGATGGGATCTGGTGCATTAGTGCTGGTATGATCGCACCCGTTAGGATTCTCCACTTTTATTTCTGTATTCCCACATGTGGGTGGAATGCAGTGACGTGTACATCGTGCATGCGAGTTTACCGAGACACTTTCTCTAGACCACTCTTTTTTCACCGGACTACACAAAAAAATATATAAAAGGAGGTGCAACACGAGGACTTCCCAAGGGGTCACTGATGCGGTTGAAGAGCAAGCGTGTCAGTTTATGGAAAGATTTGATCCAGTGGCAATTTGGTAATTTTTGCCAAGTTTGGAGTGCCAGATTTTCACCTTTTCGGAGCCCAATTTCATTGGAAATGGAACAACGATCAAAAGTCACAAGCGTTACGCTAGTGAACTGCAGGGTTTTCGGCCAAATTTTATCGTTTAGGCCTTCAAAATTATATTTTTTTTATTCTCGGGTTATTTTTGTAATTTTCCTTATTAGTTTTTCTTTTTCGTGTTGGATTCCGCCTTTAGCGTTTTATTATTTAAAAGTTTTTTACGATGGGAAGCAACAGTTTTGGTAAACTAGTTCTTGTATGATCGCACCCGTTAGGATTCTCCATTTTTATTCCTACATTCCCAAATATGGGTGGAACGGAGTGACGTTTACGTCGTGCATGCGAGTTTAGCAAGACACGTTCATTAGACCGCACTTTTTTCAACGAACATCGCAAAAAAAATATAAAAAGGGGTGCAACAGGAGGACTTCCTAGGGGGTTACCCATCCTAGTACTACTCTCGCCCAAGCACGCTTAACTTCAGAGTTCTGATGGGATCCGTTGCATTAGTGCTAGTATGATCTCACCCGTTAGGATTCTCCATTTTTATTCCTATATTCCCACATGTGGGTGGAACGCAGCGACGTTAACGTCGTGCATGCGAGTTTACCGAGACACGTTCACTAGACCGCTCTTTTTTCACCGGACTACACAAAAAATATATAAAAAGAGGTGTAACACAAGGACTTCCTAAGGGGTCACTGATGCGGTTGAAGAGCAAGCGTGTCAGTTTATGGAAAGATTTGATAGATGATGGAAAGATTTGATCCAATGGCAATTTGATAATTTTTGCCAAGTTTGGAATGCCGAATTTTCGCATTTTCGGAGCCCAATTTCATTGGAAACGGGACAACGATCAAAAGTAACAATCGCTACGCTCGTGAACTGAAGGGTTTTCGGCAAAATTTTATCGTTTAGGCCTTCAAAATTCATTTTTTTGTTCATGTGTAATTTTTGTAATTTTTCTTATTAGTTTTTCTTTTTCGTTTTGGATTCCGCTTTTACGGTTATGTTTTTTAAACGTTTGTTACGATGGGAAGCAACAGTTTTGGTAAACTAGTTGTTGTATGATCGCACCCGCTAGGATTCTCCATTTTTATTCCTACATTCCCACATGTGGGTGGAACATAGTGAAGTTTACGTCGTGCATGTGAGTTTAGCGAGACACGTTCATCAGATCGCTCTTTTTTCACCGAACATCGCAAAAAAATATAAGAGAGGTACAACACGAGGACTTCCCAGGGGGTCACCCATCCTACTACTACTCTCGCCCAAGCAAGCTTAACTTCAGAGTTCTGATGGGATCTGGTGCATTAGTGCTGGTATGATCGCACCCGTTAGGATTCTCCACTTTTATTCCAATATTCCCACATTTGGGTGGAACGCAGTGACGTTTATGTCGTGCATGCGAGTTTACCGAGACACGTTCACTAGACCGCTTTTTTTAACCGGACTACACAAAAAAATATATAATAGGATGTGCAACACGAGGACTTCCCAAGGGGTCACTGATGCGGTTGAAGAGCAAGCATGTCAGTTTATGGAAAGATTTGATCCAGTGGCAATTTGGTAATTTTTGCCAAGTTTGGAGTGCCGAATTTTTGCATTTTCAGAGCCCAATTTCATTAGAAACGGGACAACGATCAAAAGTCACAAGCACTACGCTAGTGAACTGCAGGGTTTTCGGCCAAATTTTATCGTTTAGGCCTTCAAAATTATATTTTTTTGTTCTCGGGTTATTTTTGTAATTTTCCTTATTAGTTTTTCTTTTTCGTGTTGGATTCCGCCTTTAGGGTTTTGTTATTTAAAAGTTTTTTACGATGGGAAGTAACAGTTTTGGTAAACTAGTTCTCGTATGATCGCACCCGTTAGGATTCTCCAGTTTTATTTCTACATTACCAAATGTGGGTGGAACGCAGTGACGTTTACGTCGTGCATGCGAGTTTAGCATGACGCATTCATTAGACCGCTCTTTTTTCACCGAACATCGCAAAAAAAATATAAAAAGGGGTGCAACACGAGGACTTCCCAGGGGGTCACCCATCGTAGTACTACTCTGGCCCAAGCACGCTTAACTTCGGAACTTTGATGGGATCTAGTGCATTAGTGCTGATATGATCGCACCCGTTAGGATTCTCCACTTTTATTCCTATATTCCCACATGTGGGTGGAACGCAGTGACGTTTACGTCGTGCATGCGAGTTTACCGAGACACGTTCACTAGACCGCTTTTTTTCACCGGACTACACAAAAAAATATATAAAAGGAGGTGCAACACGAGGACTTCCTAAGGGGTCACTGATGCGGTTGAAGAGAAAGCGTGTCAGTTTATGGAAAGATTAGATAGATGATGGAAAGATTTGATCCAGTGGTAATTTGGTAATTTTTGCCATGTTTGGAGTGCCGAATTTTTGCATTTTCGAATCTTAATTTCATTGGAAACGGGATAACAATCAAAAGTCACAATCGCTACGCTCGTGAACTACAGGGTTTTCGACCAAATTTTATCGTTTAGGACTTCAAAATTTCATTTTTTTTGTTCTCGGGTTATTTTTGTAATTTTTCTTATTAGTTTTTCTTTTTCATTTTGGATTCCGCTTTTAGGGTTTTATTTTTTAAACGTTTGTTACGATGGGAAGCAACAGTTTTGGTAAACTTGTTCTCGTATGATCACACCCGTTAATATTCTCCATTTTTATTCCTACATTCCAACATGTGGGTGGAACGCAGTGACGTTTACGTCGTGCATGCGTGTTTAGCAAGACACGTTCATTAGATCGCTCTTTTTTCACCGAACATCGCAGAAAAATATAAAAGGGGTGCAACACGAGAACTTCCCAGGGGGGCACCCATCCTAGTACTACTCTCGCCCAAGAACGCTTAACTTCAGAGTTCTGATGGGATCCGGTGCATTAGTGCTAGTATGATCGCACCCGTTTGGATTCTCCACTTTTTTTCCAATATTCCCAAATGTGGGTGGAACGTAGTGACTTTTTTTGCCAAGTTTGGAGTGCCGAAATTTCGCATTTTCAGAGCCCAATTTCATTGGAAACGGGACAACGATCAAAAGTCACAAGCGCTACGCTAGTGAACTGCAGGGTTTTCGGCCAAATTTTATCGTTTAGGCCTTCAAAATTTTTTTTTTTTGTTCTCGGGTTAATTTTGTAATTTTCCTTATTAGTTTTTCTTTTTCGTTTTGGATTCCGCTTTTAAGGTTTTGTTATTTAAAAGTTTTTTACGATGGGAAGCAACAGTTTTGGTAAACTAGTTTTCGTTTGATCGCACCCGTTAGGATTCTCCATTTTTATTCCTACATTCCCAAATGTGGGTGGAACGTAGTGACGTTTACGTCGTGCATGCGAGTTTAGAAAGACACGTTCTTTAGACCGATGTTTTTTCCCCGAACATCACAAAAAAAATATAAAAGGGGTGCAACACGAGGACTTCCCAGGGGGTCACCCATCCTAGTACTACTCTCGCCCAAGCACGCTTAACTTCGGAGTTCTGATGGGATCAGGTGCATTACTGCTGGTATGATCGCACCCGTTAGGATTCTCCACTTTTATTCCTATATTCCCACATTTGGGTGGAACGCAGTGACGTTTACGTCGTGCATGTGAGTTTACCGAGGCACGTTCTCTAGAACACTCTTTTTTCACCGGACTACACAAAAAAATATATAAAAGGAGGTGCAACACTAGGACTTCCCAAGGGGTCACTGATGCGGTTGAAGAGCAAGCGTGTCAGTTTATGGAAAGATTTGATAGATGATGGAAAGATTTGATTCAGTGGCAATTTGATAATTTTTGCCAAGTTTGGAGTGCCGGATTTTCGCGTTTTCGGAGCCCAATTTCATTGGAAACGAGACAACTATCAAAAGTCACAATCGCTACGCTCGTGAACTGCAGGGTTTTCGGCCAAATTTTACCGTTTAGACCTTCAAAATTATATTTTTTTGTTCTCGGGTTATTTTTGTAATTTTTCTTATTAGTTTTTCTTTTTCGTTTTGGATTCCGCTTTTAGGGTTTAGTTTTTTAAACTTTTGTTACGATGGGAAGCAACAGTTTTGGTAAACTAGTTCTCGTTTGATGGCACCAGTTAGGATTCTCCTTTTTTATTCGTACATTCCCAAATGTGGGTGGAACGCAGTGACGTTTACGTCGTGCATGCGAGTTTAGCAAGACACGTTCAGTACACCGCTCTTTTTTCACCGAACATCACAAAAAAAATATAAAAGGGGTGCAACACGAGGACTTCCCCAAGAGGTCACCCATCCTAGTACTACTCTCGCCCAAGCACGCTTAACAACCGAGTTCTGATGGGATCCGGTGCATTAGCGCTGGTATGATCGCACCCGTTAGGATTCTCCACTTTTTTTCCTATATTCCCAAATGTGGGTGGAACGCAGTGACGTTTACGTCGTGCATGTGAGTTTACCGAGACACGTTCACTAGACCGCTCTTTTTTTACCGAACTGCACAAAAAAAAATATAAAAGGAGGTGCAACACACGGACTTCCCAAGGGGTTACTGATGCGGTGCAAGAGCAAGCGTGTCAGTATATGGAAAGAATTGATCCAGTGGCAATTTGGTAATTTTTGCCAAATTTGGAGTGCCAGATTTTCTCATTTTTGGAGCCCAATTTTATTAGAAACGGGACAACGATCAAAAGTCACAAGTGCTACGCTAGTGAACTGCAGGGTTTTTGTAATTTCTCTTATTAGTTTTTCTTTTTCGTTTTGGATTCTGCCTTTAGGGTTTTGTTATTTAAAAGTTTTTTACGATGGGAAACAACAGTTTTGGTAAACTAGTTCTCGTATGATCGCACCCGTTAGGATTCTCCATTTTTATTCCTACATTCCCAAATGTGGGTGGAACGGAGTGACGTTTACATCGTGCATGCGAGTTTAGCAAGACACGTTCATTAGACCGCTCTTTTTTCAACGAACATCGCAAAAAAAATATAAAAAGGGGTGCAACAGGAGGACTTCCCAGGGGGTTACCCATCCTAGTACTACTCTCGCCCAAGCAGGCTTAACTTCAGAGTTCTGATGGGATCCGGTGCATTAGTGCTAGTATGATCGCACCCGTTAGGATTCTCCACTTTTATTCCTATATTCCCACATGTGGGTGGAACGCAGTGACGTTTACGTCGTGCATGCGAGTTTTCCGAGACACGTTCACTAGACCGCTCTTTTTTCACAGGACTACACAAAAAAATATATAAAAAGAGGTGCAACACGAGGACTTCCTAAGGGGTCACTGATGCGGCTGAAGAGCAAGCGTGTCAGTTTATGGAATGATTTGATAGATGATGGAAAGATTTGATCCAATGGCAATTTTGTAATTTTTGTCAAGTTTGGAGTGCCGAATATTCGTATTTTCGGAGCCCAATTTCATTGGAAACGGGACAACGATCAAAAGTCACAATCGCTACGCTCGTGAACTGCAGGGTTTTCGACCAAATTTTATCGTTTAGGTTTTCAAATTTTCATTTTTTTTGTTCTCAGTTTATTTTTGTAATTTTTCTTATTAGTTTTTCTTTTTCGTTTAGGATTCCGCTTTTAGGGTTTTGTTTTTTAAACGTTTGTTACGATGGGAAGCAACAGTTTTGGTAAACTAGTTCTCGTATGATCGCACCCGTTAGGATTCTCCATTTTTATTCCTACATTCCCCCATGTGGGTGGAACGCAGTGACGTTTACGTCGTGCATGCGAGTTTACCGAAACACGTTCACTAGACCGCTCTTTTTCCACCGGACTACACAAAAAAATATATAAAAGGAAGTGCAACACGAGGACTTCCCAAGGGGTTACTGATGCGGTTGAAGAGCAAGCGTGTCAGTTTATTGGAAGATTTGATCCAGTGGCAATTTGGTAATTTTTGCCAAGTTTGGAGTGTTGAATTTTGGCATTTTCGGAGCCCAATTTCATTGAAAACGGGACAACGATCAAAAGTCACAAGCGCTATGCTAGTGAACTGCAGGGTTTTCGGCCAAATTTTATCGTTTAGGACTTCAAAAATATATTTTTTTTGTTCTTGGGTTATTTTTGTAATTTTCCTTATTAGTTTTTCTTTTTCGTTTTGGATTCCGCTTTTAAGGTTTTGTTATTTAAAAGTTTTTTACGATGGGAGGCAACAGTTTTGGTAAACTAGTTCTCGTATGATCGCACCCGTTAGGATTCTCCATTTTTATTCCTACATTCCCAAATGTGGGTGGAACGTAGGGACGTTTACGTCGTGCATGCGAGTTTCGCAAAACACGTTCATTAGACCGATCTTTTTTCACCGAACATCACAAAAAAAATATAAAAAGGGGTGCAACACGAGGACTTCCCAGGGGGTCACCCATCATAGTACTACTCTCGCCCAAGCACGCTTAACTTCGGAGTTTTGATGGGATCCGGTGCATTAGTGCTGATATGATCGCACCCGTTAGGTTTCTCCACTTTTATTCCTATATTCCCACATGTGGGTGGAACGCAGTGACATTTACGTCGTGCATACGAGTTTACCGAGACACGTTCACTAGACCACTCTTTTTTCATCGGACTACACAAAAAAATATATAAAAGGAGGTGCAACATGAGCAATTCCTAAGGGGTTACTGATGCGGTTTAAGAGCAAGCGTGTCAGTTTATGGAAAGATTTGATAGATGATGGAAAGATTTGATCCAATGGTAATTTGGTAATTTTTGCTAAGTTTGGAGTGCCGAATTTTAGCGTTTTCGGAGCCTAATTTCATTGGAAACGGGACAACGATCAAAAGTCACCAGCGTTACGCTCGTGAACTGCAGGGTTTTCGGCCAAATTTTTTCGTTTAGGCCTTCAAAATTATATTTTTTTGTTCTCGGGTTATTTTTGAAATTTTCCTTACTAGTTCTCGTATGATCGCACCCGTTAGGATTCTCCATTTTTATTCCTACATTCCCAAATGTGGGTGGAACGCAGTGACATTTACGTCGTGAATACGAGTTTAACAAGACACGTTCATTAGACTGCACTTTTTTCTCCGAACATCGCAAAAAAAATATAAAAAGGGGTGCAACACGAGGACTTCCCAGGGGGTCACCCATCCTATTACTACTCTCGCCCAAGCACGCTTAACTTCAGAGTTTTGATGGGATCCGGTGCATTAGTGCAAGTATGATTGCACCCGTTAGGATTCTCCACTTTTTTTCCAATATTCCCACATGTGGGTGGAACGTAGTGACGTTTACGTCGTGCATGCGAGTTTACCGAAACACGTTCACTAGACCGCTCTTTTTTCACCGGACTACACAAAAAAATATATAAAAGGAAGTGCAACACGAGGACTTCCCAAGGGGTTACTGATGCGGTTGAAGAGCAAGCGTGTCAGTTTATTGGAAGATTTGATCCAGTGGCAATTTGGTAATTTTTGCCAAGTTTGGAGTGTTGAATTTTGGCATTTTCGGAGCCCAATTTCATTGAAAACGGGACAACGATCAAAAGTCACAAGCGCTATGCTAGTGAACTGCAGGGTTTTCGGCCAAATTTTATCGTTTAGGACTTCAAAAATATATTTTTTTTTGTTCTTGGGTTATTTTTGTAATTTTCCTTATTAGTTTTTCTTTTTCGTTTTGGATTCCGCTTTTAAGGTTTTGTTATTTAAAAGTTTTTTACGATGGGAGGCAACAGTTTTGGTAAACTAGTTCTCGTATGATCGCACCCGTTAGGATTCTCCATTTTTATTCCTACATTCCCAAATGTGGGTGGAACGTAGGGACGTTTACGTCGTGCATGCGAGTTTCGCAAAACACGTTCATTAGACCGATCTTTTTTCACCGAACAACACAAAAAAAAATATAAAAAGGGGTGCAACACGAGGACTTCCCAGGGGGTCACCCATCATAGTACTACTCTCGCCCAAGCACGCTTAACTTCGGAGTTTTGATGGGATCCGGTGCATTAGTGCTGATATGATCGCACCCGTTAGGTTTCTCCACTTTTATTCCTATATTCCCACATGTGGGTGGAACGCAGTGACATTTACGTCGTGCATACGAGTTTACCGAGACACGTTCACTAGACCACTCTTTTTTCATCGGACTACACAAAAAAATATATAAAAGGAGGTGCAACATGAGCAATTCCTAAGGGGTCACTGATGCGGTTTAAGAGCAAGCGTGTCAGTTTATGGAAAGATTTGATAGATGATGGAAAGATTTGATCCAATGGTAATTTGGTAATTTTTGCTAAGTTTGGAGTGCCGAATTTTAGCGTTTTCGGAGCCTAATTTCATTGGAAACGGGACAACGATCAAAAGTCACCAGCGTTACGCTCGTGAACTGCAGGGTTTTCGGCCAAATTTTTTCGTTTAGGCCTTCAAAATTATATTTTTTTGTTCTCGGGTTATTTTTGAAATTTTCCTTACTAGTTCTCGTATGATCGCACCCGTTAGGATTCTCCATTTTTATTCCTACATTCCCAAATGTGGGTGGAACGCAGTGACATTTACGTCGTGAATACGAGTTTAACAAGACACGTTCATTAGACTGCACTTTTTTCTCCGAACATCGCAAAAAAAATATAAAAAGGGGTGCAACACGAGGACTTCCCAGGGGGTCACCCATCCTAGTACTACTCTCGTCCAACACCGCTTAACTTCGGAGTTCTGATGGGATCCGGTGCATTAGTGCTGGAATGATCGCACCAGTTAGGATTCTCCACTTTTATTCCTATATTTCCACATGTGGGTGGAACGCAGTGACGTTTACATCGTGTATGTGAGTTTACTGAGACACGTTCACTAGACCGTTCTTTTTTCACCGGACTACACAAAAAAATATAGAAAAGGAGGTGCAACACGAGGACTTTCCAAGGGGTCAGTGATGCGGTTGAAGAGCAAGCGTGTCAGTTTATGAAAAGATTTTATAGATGATGGACAGATTTGATCCAATGGAAATTTGGTAATTTTTGTCAAGTTTGGAGTGCCGAATTTTCGCATTTTCGGAGCCCAATTTCATTAGAAATAGGACAACGATCAAAAGTAACAATCGCTACGCTCGTGAACTGCAGGGTTTTCGGCCAAATTTTATTGTTTAGGCCTTCAAAATTATATTTTTTTGTTCACGGGTTATTTTTGTAATTTTTCTTACTAGTTTTTCTTTTTTGTTTTGGATTTCGCTTTTAGGGTTTTTTTTCTGAAACGTTTGTTACGATGGGAAGCAACAGTTTTGGTAAACTAGTTTTCGTATGATCGCACCCGTTAGGATTCTCCTTTTTTATTCCTACATTCCCACATGTGGGTGGAGCGAAGTGACGTTTACGTCATGCATGCGAGTTTAGCAAGACACGTAAAGTAGACCGCTCTTTTTTCACCGAATATCGCAAAAAAATATAAAAGGGGTGCAACAAGAGGACTTACAAGGGGGTCACCCACCCTAGTACTATTCTCGCCCAAGCACGCTTAACTTCAGAGTTCTGATGGGATCCGGTGCATTAGTGCTGGTATGATCGCACCCGTTAGGATTCTCCACTTTTATTCCTATATTCCCACATGTGGGTGGAACGCAATGACGTTTACGTCATGCATGCGAGTTTACCGAGACACGTTCACTAGACCGCTCTTTTTTCACCGGACTACAAAAAATTATATATAAAAGGAGGTGCAACACGAGGACTTCCCAAGGGGTCACTGATGCGGTTGAAGAGCAAGCGTGTCAGTTTATGGAAAGATTTGATCCAGTGGCAATTTGGTAATTTTTGCCAAGTTTGGATTGCCGGATTTTTGGGTTTTCGGAGCCCAATTTCATTGGAAACGGGACAACAATCAAAAGTCACAAGCGCTATGCTAGTGAACTGCAGGGTTTTCGGCCAAATTTTATCGTTTAGGACTTCAAAATTATATTTTTTTGTCCTCGGGTTATTTTTGTAATTTTCCTTATTTGTTTTTCTTTTTCGTTTTGGATTCCGCTTTTAGGGTTTTGTTATTTAAAAGTTTTTTACGATGGGAAGCAACAATTTTGGTAAACTAGTTCTCGTATGATCGCACCAGTTAGGATTCTATATTTTTATTCTTACATTCCCAAATGTGGGTGGAACGCTGTGACGTTTACGTCGTGCATGCGAGTTTAGCAAGACACGTTTATTAGACCGCTCTTTTTTTCACCGAACAACGCATAAAAAATATAAAAAGGGGTGCAACACGAGGACTTCCCAAGGGGTCACCCATCATAGTACTACTCTCACCCAAGCACGCTTAACTTCAGAGTTCTGATGGGATCCGGTGCATTACTGCTTGTATGATCGCAACCATTAGGATTCTCCACTTTTATTCCTATATTCCCACATTTGGGTGGAACGCAGTGACGTTTATGTCGTGCATGCGAGTTTACCTACACAAAAAATATATAAAAGGAGGTGCAACACGAGGACTTCCCAAGGGGTAACTGATGCGGTTGAAGAGCAAGCGTGTCAGTTTATGGAAAGATTTAATAGATGATGGAAAGATTTGATCCAATGGCAATTTTGTAATTTTTGCCAAGTTTGGAGTGCCGGATTTTCGCATTTTCGGAGCCCAATTTCATTGGAAACGGGACAACGATCAAAAGTCACAATCGTTACGCTCGTGAACTGTAGGGTTTTCGGTCAAATTTTATCGTTTAGGCCTTCAAAATTTCATTTTTTTGTTCTCGGGTTATTTTTGTAATTTTTCTTATTAGTTTTTCTATTTTGTTTTGAATTCCGCTTTAAGGGTTTTGTTTTTTAATCGTTTGTTACGATGGGAAGCAACAGTTTTGGTAAACTAGTTCTCGTATGATCGCACCCTTTGGGATTCGCCATTTTTATTCCTACGTTCCCACATATGGGTGGAATGCAGTGACGTTTACGTCGTGCATGCGAGTTTAGCAAGACACGTTCATTAGACTGCTCTTTTTTCACCGAACATCGCAAAAAAAAATATAAAAGGGGTGCAACACGAGGACTTCCCAGGGGGTCACCCATCCTAGTATTACTCTAGCCCAAGCACGCTTAACTTCGGAGTTCTGATGGGATCCAGTACATTAGTGCTGGTATGATTGCACCCGTTAGGATTATCCACTTTTATTCCTATATTCCAACATATGGGTGGAACGCAGTGACGTATATGTCGTGCATGCGAGTTTACCGAGACACGTTCACTAGACCGCTCTTTTTCACCGGACTACACAAAAAAATATATAAAAGGTGGTGCAACACGAGGACTTCCCAAGGGGTCACTGATGCGGTTGAAGAGCAAGCGTGTCAGTTTATTGAAAAATTTGATAGATGATGGAAAGATTTGATCCAGTGGCAATTTGGTAATTTTTGCCAAGTTTGGAGTGCCGAATTTTCTCATTTTCGGAGCCCAATTTCATTGGAAACGGGACAACGATCAAAAGTCACAATCGTTACGCTCGTGAACTGTAGGGTTTTCGGCAAAATTTTATCGTTTAGGCCTTCAAATTTTCATTTTTTTGTTCTCGGGTTATTTTTGTAATTTTTCTTATTAGCTTTTCTATTTCGTTTTAGATTCCGCTTTTAGGGTTTTATTTTTTAACCGTTTGTTACGATGGGAAGCAACAATTTTGGTAAACTAGTTCTCGTATGATCGCACCCGTTAGGATTCTCCATTTTTATTCCTACATTCCCACATATGGGTGGAATGCAGTGACGTTTACGTCGTGCTTGCGAGTTTAGCAAGACACGTTCATTAGACCGCTCTTTTTTCACCAAACATCGCGAAAAAAATATAAAAGGGGTGCAACACGAGGACTTCCAAGGGGGTCACCCATCCTAGTACTACTTTCACCCAAGAACGCTTAAGTTCGGAGTTCTGATGGGATGCGGTGCATTAGTGCTGGTATGATCGCACCCGTTAGGATTCTCCACTTTTATTCTAATATTCCCACATGTGGGTGGAACGTAGTGACGTTTACGTCGTGCATGCGAGTTTACCGAGAGACGTTCACTAGACCGCAGTTTTTTCACCGGACTACACAAAAAAATATATAAAAGGAGATGCAACACGAGGACTTCCCAAGGGGCACTGATGCGGTTGAAGAGCAAGCGTGTCAGTTTATGGAAAGATTTGATCCAGTGGTAATTTGCTATTATTTGCCAAGTTTAGAGTGCTGGATTTTCGCATTTTCGGAACCCAATTTCATTGAAAACGGGACAACGATCAAAAGTCAACAGCGTTACGCTCGTGAACTGCAGGGTTTTTGGCCATTTTTTATCGTTTAGGCCATCAAAATTATATTTTTTTGTTCTCGGGTTATTTTTTTAATTTTCCTTATTAGTTTTTCTTTTTCGTTTTGGATTCCGATTTTACAGTTTTGTTATTTAAAAGTTTTTTACGATGGGAAGCAACAGTTTTGGTAAACTAGTTCTCGTATGAGCGCACCCGTTAGGATTCTCCATTTTTATTCCTACATTCCCAAATGTGGGTGCAACGCAGTGACGTTTACGTCGTGCATGCGAGTTTAGGAAGACACGTTCCTTAGACTACTCTTTTTTCACCGAACATCGCAAAAAAAAAATTAAAAGGGCTGCAACACGAGGACTTCCCAGGGGGTCACCCATCCTAGTACTACACTCGCCCAAGCACGCTTAACTTCGGTGTTCTGATGGGATCCGGTGCATTAGTGCTGGTATGATCGCATCCGTTAGGATTCTCAACTTTTATTCCTATATTCCCACATGTGGGTGGAACGCAGTGACATTTACGTCGTGCATTCGAGTTTAGCAAGACACGTTCATTAGACCGCTCTTTTTTCACCGAACATCGCAAAAAAATTATAAAAAGGGGTACAACACGAGGACTTCCAAGGGGGTCACCCATCCTAGTACTACTCTCGCCCAAGCACGCTTAACTTCGGAGTTCTGATGGGATCCGGTGCATTAGTGCTGGTATGATTACACCCGTTAGGATTCACCACTTTTATTCTTATATTCCCACATATAGGTGGAACGCAGTGACGTTTACGTCGTGCATGCGAGTTTACCGAGACACGTTCACTAGACCGTTCTTTTTTCACCGGACTACACAAAAAAAATATATAAAGGGAGGTGCGACACGAGGACTTCCCAAGGGGTAACTGATGCGGTTGAAGAGCAAGCGTGTCAGTTGATGGAAAGATTTGATAGATGATGGAAAGATTTGATCCAGTGGCAATTTAGAAATTTTTGCCAAGTTTGGAGTGCCAAATTTTCGCATTTTCGGAGCCCAATTTCATTGGAAACGGGACAACGATCAAAAGTCACAATCGTTACGCTCGTGAACAGCAGGGTTTTCGGCCAAATTTTATCGTTTAGGCCTTCAAAATTTCATTTTTTTGTTCTCGGGTTATTTTGGTAATTTTTCTTATTAGTTTTTCTATTTCGTTTTGGATTCTGCTTTTAGGGTTTTGTTTTTTAACCGTTTGTTACGATGGGAAGCAACAGTTTTGGTAAACTAGTTCTCGTATGATCGCACCCATTAGGATTCTCCATTTTTATTCCTACATTCCCAAATATGGGTGGAACGCAGTGACGGTTACGTCGTGCATGCGAGTTTAGCAAGACACGTTCATTAGACCGCTCTTTTTTCACCGAACATCGCAAAAAAAATATAAAAAGGGGTGCAACACGAGGACTTCCAAGGGGTCACCCATCCTAGTATTACTCTCGCCCAAGCACGCTTAACTTCTGAGTTCTGATGGGATCCGGTGCATTAGTGCTGGTATAATCGCACCCGTTAGGATTTTCCACTATTATTCCTATATTCCCACATGTAGGTGGAACGCAGTTACGTTTACGTCGTGCATGTGACTTTACCAAGACACGTTCACTAGACCGCTCTTTTTTCACCGGACTACACAAAAAAATATATAAAAGGAGGTGCAACATGAGGACTTCCCAAGGGGTCACTGATGCGGTTGAAGAGCAAGCGTGTAAGTTTATGGAAAGATTTGATCCAGTGGCAATTTGGAAATTTTTGCCAAGTTTGGAGTGCCGGATTTTCGCATTTTCGGAGTCCAATTTCATTGGAAACTGGACAACGATCAAAAGTCACAAGTGCTACGCTAATGAACTGCTGGGTTTTCGGCCAAATTTTATCGTTTTGGTCTTCAAAATTATATTTTTTTGTTCTCGGGTTATTTTTCTAATTTTCCTTATTAGGTTTTCTTTTTCATTTTGGATTCCGCTTTTAGGGTTTTGTTATTTATAAGTTTTTTACGATGGGAAGCAACAGTTTTGGTAAACTAGTTCTCGTATGATCGCACCCGTTAGGATTCTCCATTTTTATTCCTACATTCTCAAATTTGGGTGGAACGCAGTGATGTTTACGTCGTGCATGCAAGTTTAGCAAGACACGTTCATTCGACCGCTCTTTTTTCACCGAACATCGCAAAAAATTATAAAAAGGGGTGCAACACGAGGACTTCCAAGGGGGTCACCCATCCTAGTACTACTCTCGCCCAAGCACGCTTAACTTCGGAGTTCTGATGGGATCCGGTGCATTTGTGCTGGTATGATCGCACCCGTTAGGATTCCCCACTTTTATTCCTATATTCCCACATGTGGGTGGAACGCAGTGACGTTTACGTCCTGCATGCGAGTTTACCGAGACACGTTCACTAGACCGCACTTTTTTCACCTGACTACACAAAAAAATATATAAAAGGAGGTGCAACACGAGGACTTCCCATGGGGTCACTGATGCGGTTGAAGAGCAAGCGTGTCAGTTTATAGAAAGATTTGATCCAGGGGCAATTTGGTAATTTTTTCCATGTTTGGAGTGCCAGATTTTTGCATTTTCGGAGCCCAATTTCATTAGAAACGGGACAACGATCAAAAGACACATGCGTTACGCTCGTGAACTGCTGGGTTTTCAGCCAAATTTTATCGTTTAGGCCTTCAAAATTATATTTTTTTGTTCTCAGGTTATTTTTGTAATTTTCCTTATTAGTTTTTCTTTTTCGTTTTGGATTCCACTTTTTTGGTTTTGTTATTTAAAAGTATTTTTACAATGGGAAGCAACAGTTTTGGTAAACTATTTCTCGTATGATCGCACCCGTTAGGATTCTCCATTTTTATTCCTACATTCCCAAATGTGGGAGGAACGCAGTGACGTTTACGTCGTGCATGCGAGTTTAGCAAGACACGTTCATTAGACCGCTCTTTTTTCACCGAACATCGCAAAAAAAATATAAAAAGGGGTGCAACACGAGGACTTCCAAGGGGGTCACCCATCCTAGTACTACTCTCGCCCAAGCACGCTTAACTTCGGAGTTCTGATGGGATCCGGTGCATTTGTGCTGGTATGATCGCACCCGTTAGGATTCCCCACTTTTATTCCTATATTCCCACATGTGGGTGGAACGCAGTGACGTTTACGTCCTGCACGCGAGTTTACCGAGACACGTTCACTAGACCGCTCTTTTTTCACCGGACTACACAAAAAAAATATATAAAAGGAGGTGCAATACGAGGACTCCCCAAGGGGTCACTGATGCGGTTGAAGAGCAAGCGTGTCAGTTTATAGAAAGATTTGATCCAGTGGCAATTTGGTAATTTTTGCCAAGTTTGGAGTGCCGGACTTTCGCATTTTCGGAGCCCAATTTCATTGGAAACGGGACAACGATCAAAAGTCACTAGCGTTACGCTCGTGAACTGCAGGGTTTTTGCCAAATTTTATCGTTTAGGCCTTCAAAATTATATTTTTTTGTTCTCAGGTTATTTTGGTAATTTTCCTTATTAGTTTTTCTTTTTCGTTTTGGATTCTGCTTTTTTGGTTTTGTTATTTAAAAGTTTTTTTACAATGGGAAGCAACAGTTTTGGTAAACTAGTTCTCGTATGATCGCACCCGTTAGGATTCTCCATTTTTATTCCTATATTCCCAAATGTGGGAGGAACGCAGTGACGTTTACGTCGTGCATGCGAGTTTAGCAAGACACGTTCATTAGACCGCTCTTTTTTCACCGAACATCGCAAAAAAAATATAAAAAGGGGTGCAACACGAGGACTTCCAAGGGGGTCACCCATCCTAGTACTACTCTCGCCCAAGCACGCTTAACTTCGGAGTTCTGATGGGATCCGGTGCATTTGTACTGGTATAATCGCACCCGTTAGGATTCCCCACTTTTATTCCTATATTCCCACATGTGGGTGGAACGCAGTGACGTTTACGTCCTGCATGCGAGTTTACTGAGACACATTAACTAGACCGCTTTTTTTTCACCGGACTACACAAAAAAAATATATAAAAGGAGGTGCAATACGAGGACTCCCCAAGGGGCCACTGATGCGGTTGAAGAGCAAGCGTGTCAGTTTATAGAAAGATTTGATCCAGTGGCAATTTGGTAATTTTTGCCAAGTTTGGAGTGCCGGAATTTCTCATTTTCGGAGCCCAATTTCATTGGAAACGGGACAACGATCAAAAGTCACTAGCGTTACGCTCGTGAACTGCAGGGTTTTCTGCCAAATTTTATCGTTTAGGCCTTCAAAATTATATTTTTTTGTTCTCAGGTTATTTTGGTAATTTTCCTTATTAGTTTTTCTTTTTCGTTTTGGATTCTGCTTTTTTGGTTTTGTTATTTAAAAGTTTTTTTTACAATGGGAAGCAACAGTTTTGGTAAACTAGTTCTCGTATGATCGCACCCGTTAGGATTCTCCATTTTTATTCCTATATTACCAAATGTGGGAGGAACGCAGTGACGTTTACGTCGTGCATGCGAGTTTAGCAAGACACGTTCATTAGACCGCTCTTTTTTCACCGAACATCGAAAAAAAATATAAAAAGGGGTGCAACACGAGGACTTCCAAGGGGGTCACCCATCCTAGTACTACTCTCGCCCAAGCACGCTTAACTTCGGAGTTCTGATGGGATCCGGTGCATTTGTGCTGGTATGATCGCACCCGTTAGGATTCCCCACTTTTATTCCTATATTCCCACATGTGGGTGGAACGCAGTGACGTTTACGTCCTGCATGCGAGTTTACCGAGACACATTAACTAGACCGCTTTTTTTTCACCGGACTACACAAAAAAAATATATAAAAGGAGGTGCAATACGAGGACTCCCCAAGGGGTCACTGATGCGGTTGAAGAGCAAGCGTCTTAGTTTATAGAAAGATTTGATCCAGTGGCAATTTGGTAATTTTTGCCAAGTTTGGAGTGCCGGACTTTCGCATTTTCGGAGCCCAATTTCATTGGAAACGGGACAACGATCAAAAGTCACCAGCGTTACGCTCGTGAACTGCTGGGTTTTCTGCCAAATTTTATCGTTTAGGCCTTCAAAATTATATTTTTTTGTTCTCAGGTTATTTTGGTAATTTTCCTTAATAGTTTTTCTTTTTCGTTTTGGATTTCGCTTTTTTGGTTTTGTTATTTAAAAGTTTTTTTACAATGGGAAGCAACAGTTTTGGTAAACTAGTTCTCGTATGATCGCACCCGTTAGGATTCTCCATTTTTATTCCTATATTCCCAAATGTGGGAGGAACGCAGTGACGTTTACGTCGTGCATGCGAGTTTAGCAAGACACGTTCATTAGACCGCTCTTTTTTCACCGAACATCGCAAAAAAAATATAAAAAGGGGTGCAACACGAGGACTTCCAAGGGGGTCACCCATCCTAGTACTACTCTCGCCCAAGCACGCTTAACTTCGGAGTTCTGATGGGATCCGGTGCATTTGTGCTGGTATGATCGCACCCGTTAGGATTCCCCACTTTTATTCCTATATTCCCTAATGTGGGTGGAACGCAGTGACGTTTACGTCCTGCATGCGAGTTTACCGAGACACGTTCACTAGACCGCTCTTTTTTCACCGGACTACACAAAAAAAATATATAAAAGGAGGTGCAATACGAGGACTCCCCAAGGGGTCACTGATGCGGTTGAAGAGCAAGCGTGTCAGTTTATAGAAAGATTTGATCCAGTGGCAATTTGGTAATTTTTGCCAAGTTTGGAGTGCCGGACTTTCGCATTTTCGGAGCCCAATTTCATTGGAAACGGGACAACGATCAAAAGTCACAAGCGTTACGCTAGTGAACTGCAGGGTTTTTGGCCAAATTTTATCGTTTAGGCCTTCAAAATTATATTGTTTTGTTCTCGGGTTAGTTTTATAATTTTCCTTATTAGTTTTTCTTTTTCGTTTTGGATTCTGCTTTTAGGGTTTTGTTATTTAAAAGTTTTTTACGATGGGAAGCAACCGTTTTGGTAAACTAGTTCTCGTATGATCGCACCCGTTAGGATTCTCCATTTTTATTCCTACATTCCCAAATGTGGGTGGAGCGCAGTGACATTTACGTCATGCATGCGAGTTTAGCAAGACACGTTCATTAGACCGCTCTTTTTTCACCGAACATCGCAAAAAAAATATAAAAAGGGGTGCAACACGAGGACTTCCAAGGGGGTCACCCATCCTAGTACTACTCTCGCCCAAGCACGCTTAACTTCGGAGTTCTGATGGGATCCGGTGCATTTGTGCTGGTATGATCGCACCCGTTAGGATTCCCCACTTTTATTCCTATATTCCCACATGTGGGTGGAACGCAGTGACGTTTACGTCCTGCATGCGAGTTTACCGAGACACGTTCACTAGACCGCTCTTTTTTCACCGGACTACACAAAAAAAATATATAAAAGGAGGTGCAATACGAGGACTCCCAAGGGGTCACTGATGCGGTTGAAGAGCAAGCGTGTCAGTTTATAGAAAGATTTGATCCAGTGGCAATTTGGTAATTTTTGCCAAGTTTGGAGTGCCGGACTTTCGCATTTTCGGAGCCCAATTTCATTGGAAACGGGACAACGATCAAAAGTCACAGCGTTACGCTCGTGAACTGCTGGGTTTTCTGCCAAATTTTATCGTTTAGGCCTTCAAAATTATATTTTTTTGTTCTCAGGTTATTTTGTAATTTTCCTTATTAGTTTTTCTTTTTCGTTTTGGATTTCGCTTTTTTGGTTTTGTTATTTAAAAGTTTTTTTACAATGGGAAGCAACAGTTTTGGTAAACTAGTTCTCGTATGATCGCACCCGTTAGGATTCTCCATTTTTATTCCTATATTCCCAAATGTGGGAGGAACGCAGTGACGTTTACGTCGTGCATGCGAGTTTAGCAAGACACGTTCATTAGACCGCTCTTTTTTCACCGAACATCGTAAAAAAAATATAAAAAGGGGTGCAACACGAGGACTTCCAAGGGGGTCACCCATCCTAGTACTACTCTCGCCCAAGCACGCTTAACTTCGGAGTTCTGATGGGATCCGGTGCATTTGTGCTGGTATGATCGCACCCGTTAGGATTCCCCACTTTTATTCCTATATTCCCACATGTGGGTGGAACGCAGTGACGTTTACGTCCTGCATGCGAGTTTACCGAGACACGTTCACTAGACCGCTCTTTTTTCACCGGACTACACAAAAAAAATATATAAAAGGAGGTGCAATACGAGGACTCCCCAAGGGGTCACTGATGCGGTTGAAGAGCAAGCGTGTCAGTTTACAGAAAGATTTGATCCAGTGGCAATTTGGTAATTTTTGCCAAGTTTGGAGTGCCGGACTTTCGCATTTTCGGAGCCCAATTTCATTGGAAACGGGACAACGATCAAAAGTCACAGCGTTACGCTCGTGAACTGCTGGGTTTTTCTGCCAAATTTTATCGTTTAGGCCTTCAAAATTATATTTTTTTGTTCTCGGGTTATTTTTGTAATTTTCCTTATTAGTTTTTCTTTTTCGTTTTGGATTCGCTTTTTGGTTTTGTTATTTAAAAGTTTTTTTACAATGGGAAGCAACAGTTTTGGTAAACTAGTTCTCGTATGATCGCACCCGTTAGGATTCTCCATTTTTATTCCTATATTCCCAAATGTGGGAGGAACGCAGTGACGTTTACGTCGTGCATGCGAGTTTAGCAAGACACGTTCATTAGACCGCTCTTTTTTCACCGAACATCGCAAAAAAAATATAAAAAGGGGTGCAACACGAGGACTTCCAAGGGGGTCACCCATCCTAGTACTACTCTCGCCCAAGCACGCTTAACTTCGGAGTTCTGATGGGATCCGGTGCATTTGTGCTGGTATGATCGCACCCGTTAGGATTCCCCACTTTTATTCCTATATTCCCAATGTGGGTGGAACGCAGTGACGTTTACGTCCTGCATGCGAGTTTACCGAGACACGTTCACTAGACCGCTCTTTTTTCACCGGACTACACAAAAAAATATATATAAAAGGAGGTGCAATACGAGGACTTCCCAAGGGGTCACTGATGCGGTTGAAGAGCAAGCGTGTCAGTTTATAGAAAGATTTGATCCAGTGGCAATTTGGTAATTTTTGCCAAGTTTGGAGTGCCGGACTTTCGCATTTTCGGAGCCCAATTTCATTGGAAACGGGACAACGATCAAAAGTCACATGCGTTACGCTCGTGAACTGCTGGGTTTTTGCCAAATTTTATCGTTTAGGCCTTCAAAATTATATTTTTTTGTTCTCAGGTTATTTTGGTAATTTTCCTTATTAGTTTTTCTTTTTCGTTTTGGATTCCGCTTTTTTGGTTTTGTTATTTAAAAGTTTTTTTACATGGGAAGCAACAGTTTTGGTAAACTAGTTCTCGTATGATCGCACCCGCTAGGATTCTCCATTTTTATTCCTATATTCCCAAATGTGGGAGGAACGCAGTGACGTTTACGTCGTGCATGCGGGTTTAGCAAGACACGTTCATTAGACCGCTCTTTTTTCACAGAACATCGTAAAAAAAAATAAGAAGGGGTGCAACACGAGGACTTCCAAGGGGGTCACCCATCCTAGTACTACTCTCATCCAAGCACGCTTAACTTCGGAGTTCTGATGGGATCCGTTGCATTTGTGCTGGTATGATCGCACCCGTTAGGATTCCCCACTTTTATTCCTATATTCCCACATGTGGGTGGAACGCAGTGACGTTTACGTCCTGCATGCGAGTTTACCGAGACACGTTCACTAGACCGCTCTTTTTTCACCGGACTACACAAAAAAAATATATAAAAGGAGGTGCAATACGAGGACTCCCCAAGGGGTCACTGATGCGGTTGAAGAGCAAGCGTGTCAGTTTATAGAAAGATTTGATCCAGTGGAAATTTGATAATTTTTGCCAAGTTTGGAGTGCCGGACTTTCGCATTTTCGGAGCCCAATTTCATTGGAAACGGGACAACGATCAAAAGTCACCAGCGTTACGCTCGTGAACTGCTGGGTTTTCTGCCAAATTTTATCGTTTAGGCCTTCAAAATTATATTTTTTTGTTCTCAGGTTATTTTTGTAATTTTCCTTATTAGTTTTTCTTTTTCGTTTTGGATTCCGCTTTTTTGGTATTGTTATTTAAAAGTTTTTTCACAATGGGAAGCAACAGTTTTGGTAAACTAGTTCTCGTATGATCGCACCCGTTAGGATTCTCCATTTTTATTCCTATATTCCCAAATGTGGGAGGAACGCAGTGACGTTTACGTCGTGCATGCGAGTTTAGCAAGACACGTTCATTAGACCGCTCTTTTTTCACCGAACATCGTAAAAAAAATATAAAAAGGGGTGCAACACGAGGACTTCCAAGGGGGTCACCCATCCTAGTACTACTCTCGCCCAAGCACGCTTAACTTCGGAGTTCTGATGGGATCCGGTGCATTTGTGCTGGTATGATCGCACCCGTTAGGATTCCCCACTTTTATTCCTATATTCCCTAATGTGGGTGGAACGCAGTGACGTTTACGTCCTGCATGCGAGTTTACCGAGACACGTTCACTAGACCGCTCTTTTTTCACCGGACTACACAAAAAAAATATATAAAAGGAGGTGCAATACGAGGACTCCCCAAGGGGTCACTGATGCGGTTGAAGAGCAAGCGTGTCAGTTTATAGAAAGATTTGATCCAGTGGCAATTTGGTAATTTTTGCCAAGTTTGGAGTGCCGGACTTTCGCATTTTCGGAGCCCAATTTCATTGGAAACGGGACAACGATCAAAAGTCACAAGCGCTACGCTCGTGAACTGCAGGGTTTTTGGCCAAATTTTATCGTTTAGGCCTTCAAAATTATATTATTTTGTTCTCGGGTTAGTTTTATAATTTTCCTTATTAGTTTTTCTTTTTCGTTTTGGATTCTGCTTTTAGGGTTTTGTTATTTAAAAGTTTTTTACGATGGGAAGCAACAGTTTTGGTAAACTAGTTCTCGTATGATCGCACCCGTTAGGATTCTCCATTTTTATTCCTACATTCCCAAATGTGGGTGGAGCGCAGTGACATTTACGTCATGCATGCGAGTTTAGCAAGACACGTTCATTAGACCGCTCTTTTTTCACCGAATATCGCAAAAAAATATAAAAAGGGGTGCAACACGAGGACTTCCAAGGGGGTCACCCATCCTAGTACTACTCTCGCCCAAGCACGCTTAACTTCGGAGTTCTGATGGGATCCGGTGCATTTGTGCTGGTATGATCGCACCCGTTAGGATTCCCCACTTTTATTCCTATATTCCCACATGTGGGTGGAACGCAGTGACGTTTACGTCCTGCATGCGAGTTTACCGAGACACGTTCACTAGACCGCTCTTTTTTCACCGGACTACACAAAAAAAATATATAAAAGGAGGTGCAATACGAGGACTCCCCAAGGGGTCACTGATGCGGTTGAAGAGCAAGCGTGTCAGTTTATAGAAAGATTTGATCCAGTGGCAATTTGGTAATTTTTGCCAAGTTTGGAGTGCCGGACTTTCGCATTTTCGGAGCCCAATTTCATTGGAAACGGGACAACGATCAAAAGTCACATGCGTTACGCTCGTGAACTGCTGGGTTTTTTGCCAAATTTTATCGTTTAGGCCTTCAAAATTATATTTTTTTGTTCTCAGGTTATTTTGGTAATTTTCCTTATTAGTTTTTCTTTTTCGTTTTGGATTCCGCTTTTTTGGTTTTGTTATTTAAAAGTTTTTTTACAATGGGAAGCAACAGTTTTGGTAAACTAGTTCTCGTATGATCGCACCCGTTAGGATTCTCCATTTTTATTCCTATATTCCCAAATGTGGGAGGAACGCAGTGACGTTTACGTCGTGCATGCGAGTTTAGCAAGATACGTTCATTAGACCGCTCTTTTTTCACCGAACATCGCAAAAAAAATATAAAAAGGGGTGCAACACGAGGACTTCCAAGGGGGTCACCCATCCTAGTACTACTCTCGCCCAAGCACGCTTAACTTCGGAGTTCTGATGGGATCCGGTGCATTTGTGCTGGTATGATCGCACCCGTTAGGATTCCCCACTTTTATTCCTATATTCCCAATGTGGGTGGAACGCAGTGACGTTTACGTCCTGCATGCGAGTTTACCGAGACACGTTCACTAAACCGCTCTTTTTTCACCGGACTACACAAAAAAAATATATAAAAGGAGGTGCAATACGAGGACTTCCCAAGGGGTCACTGATGCGGTTGAAGAGCAAGCGTGTCAGTTTATAGAAAGATTTGATCCAGTGGCAATTTGGTAATTTTTGCCAAGTTTGGAGTGCCGGACTTTCGCATTTTCGGAGCCCAATTTCATTGGAAACGGGACAACGATCAAAAGTCACAAGCGCTACGCTCGTGAACTGCAGGGTTTTTGGCCAAATTTTATCGTTTAGGCCTTCAAAATTATATTGTTTTGTTCTCGGGTTAGTTTTATAATTTTCCTTATTAGTTTTTCTTTTTCGTTTTGGATTCTGCTTTTAGGGTTTTGTTATTTAAAAGTTTTTTACGATGGGAAGCAACCGTTTTGGTAAACTAGTTCTCGTATGATCGCACCCGTTAGGATTCTCCATTTTTATTCCTACATTCCCAAATGTGGGTGGAGCGCAGTGACATTTACGTCATGCATGCGAGTTTAGCAAGACACGTTCATTAGACCGCTCTTTTTTCACCGAACATCGCAAAAAAAATATAAAAAGGGGTGCAACACGAGGACTTCCAAGGGGGTCACCCATCCTAGTACTACTCTCGCCCAAGCACGCTTAACTTCGGAGTTCTGATGGGATCCGGTGCATTTGTGCTGGTATGATCGCACCCGTTAGGATTCCCCACTTTTATTCCTATATTCCCAATGTGGGTGGAACGCAGTGACGTTTACGTCCTGCATGCGAGTTTACCGAGACACGTTCACTAGACCGCTCTTTTTTCACCGGACTACACAAAAAAATATATAAAAGGAGGTGCAATACGAGGACTTCCCAAGGGGTCACTGATGTGGTTGAAGAGCAAGCGTGTCAGTTTATAGAAAGATTTGATCCAGTGGCAATTTGGTAATTTTTGCCAAGTTTGGAGTGCCGGACTTTCGCATTTTCGGAGCCCAATTTCATTGGAAACGGGACAACGATCAAAAGTCACAAGCGCTACGCTCGTGAACTGCAGGGTTTTTTGCCAAATTTTATCGTTTAGGCCTTCAAAATTATATTGTTTTGTTCTCGGGTTAGTTTTATAATTTTCCTTATTAGTTTTTCTTTTTCGTTTTGGATTCTGCTTTTAGGGTTTTGTTATTTATAAGTTTTTTACGATGGGAAGCAATTGCTTTGGTAAACTAGTTCTCGTATGATCGCATCCGTTAGGATTCTCCATTTTTATTCCTACATTCCCAAATGTGGGTGGAGCGCAGTGACATTTACGTCATGCATGCGAGTTTAGCAAGACACGTTCATTAGACCGCTCTTTTTTCACCGAACATCGCAAAAAAAATATAAAAAGGGGTGCAACACGAGGACTTCCAAGGGGGTCACCCATCCTAGTACTACTCTCGCCCAAGCACGCTTAACTTCGGAGTTCTGATGGGATCCGGTGCATTTGTGCTGGTATGATCGCACCCGTTAGGATTCCCCACTTTTATTCCTATATTCCCACATGTGGGTGGAACGCAGTGACGTTTACGTCCTGCATGCGAGTTTACCGAGACACGTTCACTAGACCGCTCTTTTTTCACCGGACTACACAAAAAAAATATATAAAAGGAGGTGCAATACGAGGACTCCCCAAGGGGTCACTGATGCGGTTGAAGAGCAAGCGTGTCAGTTTATAGAAAGATTTGATCCAGTGGCAATTTGGTAATTTTTGCCAAGTTTGGAGTGCCGGACTTTCGCATTTTCGGAGCCCAATTTCATTGGAAACGGGACAACGATCAAAAGTCACATGCGTTACGCTCGTGAACTGCTGGGTTTTTGCCAAATTTTATCGTTTAGGCCTTCAAAATTATATTTTTTTGTTCTCAGGTTATTTTGTAATTTTCCTTATTAGTTTTTCTTTTTCGTTTTGGATTCCGCTTTTTGGTTTTGTTATTTAAAAGTTTTTTTACAATGGGAAGCAACAGTTTTGGTAAACTAGTTCTCGTATGATCGCACCCGTTAGGATTCTCCATTTTTATTCCTATATTACCAAATGTGGGAGGAACGCAGTGACGTTTACGTCGTGCATGCGAGTTTAGCAAGACACGTTCATTAGACCGCTCTTTTTTCACCGAACATCGCAAAAAAATATAAAAAGGGGTGCAACACGAGGACTTCCAAGGGGGTCACCCATCCTAGTACTACTCTCGCCCAAGCACGCTTAACTTCGGAGTTCTGATGGGATCCGGTGCATTTGTGCTGGTATGATCGCACCCGTTAGGATTCCCCACTTTTATTCCTATATTCCCAATGTGGGTGGAACGCAGTGACGTTTACGTCCTGCATGCGAGTTTACCAAGACACGTTCACTAAACCGCTCTTTTTTCACCGGACTACACAAAAAAATATATAAAAGGAGGTGCAATACGAGGACTTCCCAAGGGGTCACTGATGTGGTTGAAGAGCAAGCGTGTCAGTTTATAGAAAGATTTGATCCAGTGGCAATTTGGTAATTTTTGCCAAGTTTGGAGTGCCGGACTTTCGCATTTTCGGAGCCCAATTTCATTGGAAACGGGACAACGATCAAAAGTCACAAGCGCTACGCTCGTGAACTGCAGGGTTTTTGGCCAAATTTTATCGTTTAGGCCTTCAAAATTATATTTTTTTGTTCTCGGGTTAGTTTTATAATTTTCCTTATTAGTTTTTCTTTTTCGTTTTGGATTCTGCTTTTAGGGTTTTGTTATTTAAAAGTTTTTTACGATGGGAAGCAACAGTTTTGGTAAACTAGTTCTCGTATGATCGCACCCGTTAGGATTCTCCATTTTTATTCCTACATTCCCAAATGTGGGTGGAGCGCAGTGACATTTACGTCGTGCATGCGAGTTTAGCAAGACACGTTCATTAGACCGCTCTTTTTTCACCGAACATCGCAAAAAAAATATAAAAAGGGGTGCAACACGAGGACTTCCAAGGGGGTCACCCATCCTAGTACTACTCTCGCCCAAGCACGCTTAACTTCGGAGTTCTGATGGGATCCGGTGCATTTGTGCTGGTATGATCGCACCCGTTAGGATTCCCCACTTTTATTCCTATATTCCCAATGTGGGTGGAACGCAGTGACGTTTACGTCCTGCATGCGAGTTTACCGAGACACGTTCACTAGACCGCTCTTTTTTCACCGGACTACACAAAAAAATATATAAAAGGAGGTGCAATACGAGGACTTCCCAAGGGGTCACTGATGCGGTTGAAGAGCAAGCGTGTCAGTTTATAGAAAGATTTGATCCAGTGGCAATTTGGTAATTTTTGCCAAGTTTGGAGTGCCGGACTTTCGCATTTTCGGAGCCCAATTTCATTGGAAACGGGACAACGATCAAAAGTCACAAGCGCTACGCTCGTGAACTGCAGGGTTTTTGGCCAAATTTTATCGTTTAGGCCTTCAAAATTATATTGTTTTGTTCTCGGGTTAGTTTTGTAATTTTCCTTATTAGTTTTTCTTTTTCGTTTTGGATTCTGCTTTTAGGGTTTTGTTATTTAAAAGTTTTTTACGATGGGAAGCAACAGTTTTGGTAAACTAGTTCTCGTATGATCGCACCCGTTAGGATTCTCCATTTTTATTCCTACATTCCCAAATGTGGGTGGAGCGCAGTGACATTTACGTCATGCATGCGAGTTTAGCAAGACACGTTCATTAGACCGCTCTTTTTTCACCGAACATCGCAAAAAAAATATAAAAAGGGGTGCAACACGAGGACTTCCAAGGGGGTCACCCATCCTAGTACTACTCTCGCCCAAGCACGCTTAACTTCGGAGTTCTGATGGGATCCGGTGCATTTGTGCTGGTATGATCGCACCCGTTAGGATTCCCCACTTTTATTCCTATATTCCCACATGTGGGTGGAACGCAGTGACGTTTACGTCCTGCATGCGAGTTTACCGAGACACGTTCACTAGACCGCTCTTTTTTCACCGGACTACACAAAAAAATATATAAAAGGAGGTGCAATACGAGGACTTCCCAAGGGGTCACTGATGTGGTTGAAGAGCAAGCGTGTCAGTTTATAGAAAGATTTGATCCAGTGGCAATTTGGTAATTTTTGCCAAGTTTGGAGTGCCGGACTTTCGCATTTTCGGAGCCCAATTTCATTGGAAACGGGACAACGATCAAAAGTCACAAGCGCTACGCTCGTGAACTGCAGGGTTTTTGGCCAAATTTTATCGTTTAGGCCTTCAAAATTATATTGTTTTGTTCTCGGGTTAGTTTTATAATTTTCCTTATTAGTTTTTCTTTTTCGTTTTGGATTCTGCTTTTAGGGTTTTGTTATTTAAAAGTTTTTTACGATGGGAAGCAACCGTTTTGGTAAACTAGTTCTCGTATGATCGCACCCGTTAGGATTCTCCATTTTTATTCCTACATTCCCAAATGTGGGTGGAGCGCAGTGACATTTACGTCATGCATGCGAGTTTAGCAAGACACGTTCATTAGACCGCTCTTTTTTCACCGAACATCGCAAAAAAATATAAAAAGGGGTGCAACACGAAGACTTCCAAGGGGGTCACCCGTCCTAGTACTATTCTCGCCCAAGTACGCTTACCTTCGGAGTTCTGATGGGATCCGGTGCATTTGTGCTGGTATGATCGCACCCGTTAGGATTCCCCACTTTTATTCCTATATTCCCACATGTGGGTGGAACGCAGTGACGTTTACGTCCTGCATGCGAGTTTACCGAGACACGTTCACTAGACCGCTCTTTTTTCACCGGACTACACAAAAAAATATATAAAAGGAGGTGCAATACGAGGACTCCCCAAGGGGTCACTGATGCGGTTGAAGAGCAAGCGTGTCAGTTTATAGAAAGATTTGATCCAGTGGCAATTTGGTAATTTTTGCCAAGTTTGGAGTGCCGGACTTTCGCATTTTCGGAGCCCAATTTCATTGGAAACGGGACAACGATCAAAAGTCACATGCGTTACGCTCGTGAACTGCTGGGTTTTCTGCCAAATTTTATCGTTTAGGCCTTCAAAATTATATTTTTTTGTTCTCAGGTTATTTTGGTAATTTTCCTTATTAGTTTTTCTTTTTCGTTTTGGATTCCGCTTTTTTGGTTTTGTTATTTAAAAGTTTTTTTACAATGGGAAGCAACAGTTTTGGTAAACTAGTTCTCGTATGATCGCACCCGTTAGGATTCTCCATTTTTATTCCTATATTCCCAAATGTGGGAGGAACGCAGTGACGTTTACGTCGTGCATGCGAGTTTAGCAAGACACGTTCATTAGACCGCTCTTTTTTCACCGAACATCGCAAAAAAAAATATAAAAAGGGGTGCAACACGAGGACTTCCAAGGGGGTCACCCATCCTAGTACTACTCTCGCCCAAGCACGCTTAACTTCGGAGTTCTGATGGGATCCGGTGCATTTGTGCTGGTATAATCGCACCCGTTAGGATTCCCCACTTTTATTCCTATATTCCCAATGTGGGTGGAACGCAGTGACGTTTACGTCCTGCATGCGAGTTTACCGAGACACGTTCACTAGACCGCTCTTTTTTCACCGGACTACACAAAAAAATATATATAAAAGGAGGTGCAATACGAGGACTTCCCAAGGGGTCACTGATGCGGTTGAAGAGCAAGCGTGTCAGTTTATAGAAAGATTTGATCCAGTGGCAATTTGGTAATTTTTGCCAAGTTTGGAGTGCCGGACTTTCGCATTTTCGGAGCCCAATTTCATTGGAAACGGGACAACGATCAAAAGTCACAAGCGCTACGCTCGTGAACTGCAGGGTTTTTGGCCAAATTTTATCGTTTAGGCCTTCAAAATTATATTGTTTTGTTCTCGGGTTAGTTTTATAATTTTCCTTATTAGTTTTTCTTTTTCGTTTTGGATTCTGCTTTTAGGGTTTTGTTATTTAAAAGTTTTTTACGATGGGAAGCAACAGTTTTGGTAAACTAGTTCTCGTATGATCGCACCCGTTAGGATTCTCCATTTTTATTCCTACATTCCCAAATGTGGGTGGAGCGCAGTGACATTTACGTCATGCATGCGAGTTTAGCAAGACACGTTCATTAGACCGCTCTTTTTTCACCGAACATCGCAAAAAAAATATAAAAAGGGGTGCAACACGAGGACTTCCAAGGGGGTCACCCATCCTAGTACTACTCTCGCCCAAGCACGCTTAACTTCGGAGTTCTGATGGGATCCGGTGCATTTGTGCTGGTATGATCGCACCCGTTAGGATTCCCCACTTTTATTCCTATATTCCCACATGTGGGTGGAACGCAGTGACGTTTACGTCCTGCATGCGAGTTTACCGAGACACGTTCACTAGACCGCTCTTTTTTCACCGGACTACACAAAAAAATATATAAAAGGAGGTGCAATACGAGGACTCCCAAGGGGTCACTGATGCGGTTGAAGAGCAAGCGTGTCAGTTTATAGAAAGATTTGATCCAGTGGCAATTTGGTAATTTTTGCCAAGTTTGGAGTGCCGGACTTTCGCATTTTCGGAGCCCAATTTCATTGGAAACGGGACAACGATCAAAAGTCACATGCGTTACGCTCGTGAACTGCTGGGTTTTCTGCCAAATTTTATCGTTTAGGCCTTCAAAATTATATTTTTTTGTTCTCAGGTTATTTTGGTAATTTTCCTTATTAGTTTTTCTTTTTCGTTTTGGATTCGCTTTTAGGGTTTTGTTATTTAAAAGTTTTTTTACAATGGGAAGCAACAGTTTTGGTAAACTAGTTCTCGTATGATCGCACCCGTTAGGATTCTCCATTTTTATTCCTACATTCCCAAATGTGGGTGGAACGCAGTGACGTTTACGTCGTGCATGCGAGTTTAGCAAGACACGTTCATTAGACCGCTCTTTTTTCACCGAACATCGCAAAAAAAATATAAAAAGGGGTGCAACACGAGGACTTCCAAGGGGGTCACCCATCCTAGTACTACTCTCGCCCAAGCACGCTTAACTTCGGAGTTCTGATGGGATCCGGTGCATTTGTGCTGGTATAATCGCACCCGTTAGGATTCCCCACTTTTATTCCTATATTCCCTAATGTGGGTGGAACGCAGTGACGTTTACGTCCTGCATGCGAGTTTACCGAGACACGTTCACTAGACCGCTCTTTTTTCACCGGACTACACAAAAAAATATATATAAAAGGAGGTGCAATACGAGGACTTCCCAAGGGGTCACTGATGCGGTTGAAGAGCAAGCGTGTCAGTTTATAGAAAGATTTGATCCAGTGGCAATTTGGTAATTTTTGCCAAGTTTGGAGTGCCGGACTTTCGCATTTTCGGAGCCCAATTTCATTGGAAACGGGACAACGATCAAAAGTCACAAGCGCTACGCTCGTGAACTGCAGGGTTTTTGGCCAAATTTTATCGTTTAGGCCTTCAAAATTATATTGTTTTGTTCTCGGGTTAGTTTTATAATTTTCCTTATTAGTTTTTCTTTTTCGTTTTGGATTCTGCTTTTAGGGTTTTGTTATTTAAAAGTTTTTTACGATGGGAAGCAACCGTTTTGGTAAACTAGTTCTCGTATGATCGCACCCGTTAGGATTCTCCATTTTTATTCCTACATTCCCAAATGTGGGTGGAGCGCAGTGACATCTACGTCATGCATGCGAGTTTAGCAAGACACGTTCATTAGACCGCTCTTTTTTCACCGAACATCGCAAAAAAAAATATAAAAAGGGGTGCAACACGAGGACTTCCAAGGGGGTCGCCCATCCTAGTACTACTCTCGCCCAAGCACGCTTAACTTCGGAGTTCTGATGGGATCCGGTGCATTTGTGCTGGTATGATCGCACCCGTTAGGATTCCCCACTTTTATTCCTATATTCCCACATGTGGGTGGAACGCAGTGACGTTTACGTCCTGCATGCGAGTTTACCGAGACACGTTCACTAGACCGCTCTTTTTTCACCGGACTACACAAAAAAAATATATAAAAGGAGGTGCAATACGAGGACTCCCCAAGGGGTCACTGATGCGGTTGAAGAGCAAGCGTGTCAGTTTATAGAAAGATTTGATCCAGTGGCAATTTGGTAATTTTTGCCAAGTTTGGAGTGCCGGACTTTCGCATTTTCGGAGCCCAATTTCATTGGAAACGGGACAACGATCAAAAGTCACATGCGTTACGCTCGTGAACTGCTGGGTTTTCTGCCAAATTTTATCGTTTAGGCCTTCAAAATTATATTTTTTTGTTCTCAGGTTATTTTGGTAATTTTCCTTATTAGTTTTTCTTTTTCGTTTTGGATTCCGCTTTTTTGGTTTTGTTATTTAAAAGTTTTTTTACAATGGGAAGCAACAGTTTTGGTAAACTAGTTCTCGTATGATCGCACCCGTTAGGATTCTCCATTTTTATTCCTATATTCCCAAATGTGGGAGGAACGCAGTGACGTTTACGTCGTGCATGCGAGTTTAGCAAGATACGTTCATTAGACCGCTCTTTTTTCACCGAACATCGCAAAAAAAATATAAAAAGGGGTGCAACACGAGGACTTCCAAGGGGGTCACCCATCCTAGTACTACTCTCGCCCAAGCACGCTTAACTTCGGAGTTCTGATGGGATCCGGTGCATTTGTGCTGGTATGATCGCACCCGTTAGGATTCCCCACTTTTATTCCTATATTCCCAATGTGGGTGGAACGCAGTGACGTTTACGTCCTGCATGCGAGTTTACCGAGACACGTTCACTAGACCGCTCTTTTTTCACCGGACTACACAAAAAAATATATATAAAAGGAGGTGCAATACGAGGACTTCCCAAGGGGTCACTGATGCGGTTGAAGAGCAAGCGTGTCAGTTTATAGAAAGATTTGATCCAGTGGCAATTTGGTAATTTTTGCCAAGTTTGGAGTGCCGGACTTTCGCATTTTCGGAGCCCAATTTCATTGGAAACGGGACAACGATCAAAAGTCACAAGCGCTACGCTCGTGAACTGCAGGGTTTTTGGCCAAATTTTATCGTTTAGGCCTTCAAAATTATATTGTTTTTGTTCTCGGGTTAGTTTTATAATTTTCCTTATTAGTTTTTCTTTTTCGTTTTGGATTCTGCTTTTAGGGTTTTGTTATTTAAAAGTTTTTTACGATGGGAAGCAACAGTTTTGGTAAACTAGTTCTCGTATGATCGCACCCGTTAGGATTCTCCATTTTTATTCCTACATTCCCAAATGTGGGTGGAGCGCAGTGACATTTACGTCATGCATGCGAGTTTAGCAAGACACGTTCATTAGACCGCTCTTTTTTCACCGAACATCGCAAAAAAAATATAAAAAGGGGTGCAACACGAGGACTTCCAAGGGGGTCACCCATCCTAGTACTACTCTCGCCCAAGCACGCTTAACTTCGGAGTTCTGATGGGATCCGGTGCATTTGTGCTGGTATGATCGCACCCGTTAGGATTCCCCACTTTTATTCCTATATTCCCACATGTGGGTGGAACGCAGTGACGTTTACGTCCTGCATGCGAGTTTACCGAGACACGTTCACTAGACCGCTCTTTTTTCACCGGACTACACAAAAAAAATATATAAAAGGAGGTGCAATACGAGGACTCCCAAGGGGTCACTGATGCGGTTGAAGAGCAAGCGTGTCAGTTTATAGAAAGATTTGATCCAGTGGTAATTTGGTAATTTTTGCCAAGTTTGGAGTGCCGGACTTTCGCATTTTCGGAGCCCAATTTCATTGGAAACGGGACAACGATCAAAAGTCACATGCGTTACGCTCGTGAACTGCTGGGTTTTCTGCCAAATTTTATCGTTTAGGCCTTCAAAATTATATTTTTTTGTTCTCAGGTTATTTTGGTAATTTTCCTTATTAGTTTTTCTTTTTCGTTTTGGATTCCGCTTTTTTGGTTTTGTTATTTAAAAGTTTTTTAAAATGGGAAGCAACAGTTTTGGTAAACTAGTTCTCGTATGATCGCCCCCGTTAGGATTCTCCATTTTTATTCCTATATTCCCAAATGTGGGAGGAACGCAGTGACGTTTACGTCGTGCATGCGAGTTTAGCAAGATACGTTCATTAGACCGCTCTTTTTTCACCGAACATCGCAAAAAAAATATAAAAAGGGGTGCAACACGAGGACTTCCAAGGGGGTCACCCATCCTAGTACTACTCTCGCCCAAGCACGCTTAACTTCGGAGTTCTGATGGGATCCGGTGCATTTGTGCTGGTATGATCGCACCCGTTAGGATTCCCCACTTTTATTCCTATATTCCCACATGTGGGTGGAACGCAGTGACGTTTACGTCCTGCATGCGAGTTTACCGAGACACGTTCACTAGACCGCTCTTTTTTCACCGGACTACACAAAAAAATATATATAAAGGAGGTGCAATACGAGGACTTCCCAAGGGGTCACTGATGCGGTTGAAGAGCAAGCGTGTCAGTTTATAGAAAGATTAGATCCAGTGGCAATTTGGTAATTTTTGCCAAGTTTGGAGTGCCGGACTTTCGCATTTTTGGAGACCAATTTCATTGGAAACGGGACAACGATCAAAAGTCACAAGCGTTACGCTCGTGAACTGCAGGGTTTTTTGCCAAATTTTATCGTTTAGGCCTTCAAAATTATATTTTTTTGTTCTCGGGTTAGTTTTATAATTTTCCTTATTAGTTTTTCTATTTCGTTTTGGATTCTGCTTTTAGGGTTTTGTTATTTAAAAGTTTTTTACGATGGGAAGCAACCGTTTTGGTAAACTAGTTCTCGTATGATCGCACCCGTTAGGATTCTCCATTTTTATTCCTACATTCCCAAATGTGGGTGGAGCGCAGTGACATTTACGTCATGCATGCGAGTTTAGCAAGACACGTTCATTAGACCGCTCTTTTTTCACCGAACATCGCAAAAAAAATATAAAAAGGGGTGCAACACGAGGACTTCCAAGGGGGTCACCCATCCTAGTACTACTCTCGCCCAAGCACGCTTAACTTCGGAGTTCTGATGGGATCCGGTGCATTTGTGCTGGTATGTTCGCACCCGTTAGGATTCCCCACTTTTATTCCTATATTTCCTAATGTGGGTGGAACGCAGTGACGTTTACGTCCTGCATGCGAGTTTACCGAGACACGTTCACTAGACCGCTCTTTTTTCACCGGACTACACAAAAAAATATATAAAAGGAGGTGCAATACGAGGACTCCCCAAGGGGTCACTGATGCGGTTGAAGAGCAAGCGTGTCAGTTTATAGAAAGATTTGATCCAGTGGCAATTTGGTAATTTTTGCCAAGTTTGGAGTGCCGGACTTTCGCATTTTTGTAGCCCAATTTCATTGGAAACGGGACAACGATCAAAAGTCACATACGCTACGCTCGTGAACTGCTGGGTTTTCTGCCAAATTTTATCGTTTAGGCCTTCAAAATTATATTTTTTTGTTCTCAGGTTATTTTGGTAAGTTTCCTTATTAGTTTTTCTTTTTCGTTTTGGATTCCGCTTTTTTGGTTTTGTTATTTAAAAGTTTTTTTACAATGGGAAGCAACAGTTTTTGTAAACTAGTTCTCGTATGATCGTACTCGTTAGGATTCTGCATTTTTATTCCTATATTCCAAATGTGGGAGGAACGCAGTGACGTTTACGTCATGCATGCGAGTTTAGCAAGATACGTTCATTAGACCGCTCTTTTTTCACCGAACATCGCAAAAAAATATAAAAAGGGGTGCAACACGAGGACTTCCAAGGGGGTCACCCATCCTAGTACTACTCTCGCCCAAGCACGCTTAACTTCTGAGTTCTGATGGGATCCGGTGCATTTGTGCTGGTATAATCGCACCCGTTAGGATTCCCCACTTTTATTCCTATATTCCCAATGTGGGTGGAACGCAGTGACGTTTACGTCCTGCATGCGAGTTTACCGAGACACGTTCACTAGACCGCTCTTTTTTCACCGGACTACACAAAAAAATATATATAAAAGGAGGTGCAATACGAGGACTTCCCAAGGGGTCACTGATGCGGTTGAAGAGCAAGCGTGTCAGTTTATAGAAAGATTTGATCCAGTGGCAATTTGGTAATTTTTGCCAAGTTTGGAGTGCCGGACTTTCGCATTTTGAGCCCAATTTCATTGGAAACGGGACAACGATCAAAAGTTTTCATGGTAATTTCCAAGTTTGGAGTGCCGGACTTTCGCATTGAGCCCAATTTCATTGGAAACGGGACAACGATCAAAAGTCACATACGTTACGCTCGTGAACTGCTGGGTTTTCTGCCAAATTTTATCGTTTAGGCCTTCAAAATTATATTTTTTTTGTTCTCAGGTTATTTTGGTAAGTTTCCTTATTAGTTTTTCTTTTTCGTTTTGGATTTCGCTTTTTTGGTTTTGTTATTTAAAAGTTTTTTTACAATGGGATGCAACAGTTTTGGTAAACTAGTTCTCGTATGATCGCACCCGTTAGGATTCTCCATTTTTATTCCTATATTCCCAAATGTGGGAGGAACGCAGTGACGTTTACGTCGTGCATGCGAGTTTAGCAAGATACGTTCATTAGACCGCTCTTTTTTCACCGAACATCGCAAAAAAAAATAAAAAGGGGTGCAACACGAGGACTTCCAAGGGGGTCACCCATCCTAGTACTACTCTCGCCCAAGCACGCTTAACTTCGGAGTTCTGATGGGATCCGGTGCATTTATGCTGGTATGATCGCACCCGTTAGGATTCCCCACTTTTATTCTTATATTCCCACATGTGGGTGGAACGCAGTGACGTTTACGTCCTGCATGCGAGTTTACCGAGACACGTTCACTAGACCGCTCTTTTTTCACCGGACTACACAAAAAAATATATAAAAGGAGGTGCAATACGAGGACTCCCCAAGGGGTCACTGATGCGGTTGAAGAGCAAGCGTGTCAGTTTATAGAAAGATTTGATCCAGTGGCAATTTGGTAATTTTTGCCAAGTTTGGAGTGCCGGACTTTCGCATTTTCGGAGCCCAATTTCATTGGAAACGGGACAACGATCAAAAGTCACATGCGTTACGCTCGTGAACTGCTGGGTTTTCTGCCAAATTTTATCGTTTAGGCCTTCAAAATTATATTTTTTTGTTCTCAGGTTATTTTGGTAATTTTCCTTATTAGTTTTTCTTTTTCGTTTTGGATTTCGCTTTTTTGGTTTTGTTATTTAAAAGTTTTTTTACAATGGGAAGCAACAGTTTTGGTAAACTAGTTCTCGTATGATCGCACCCGTTAGGATTCTCCATTTTTATTCCTATATTCCCAAATGTGGGAGGAACGCAGTGACGTTTACGTCGTGCATGCGAGTTTAGCAAGACACGTTCATTAGACCGCTCTTTTTTCACCGAACATCGTAAAAAAAATATAAAAAGGGGTGCAACACGAGGACTTCCAAGGGGGTCACCCATCCTAGTACTACTCTCGCCCAAGCACGCTTAACTTCGGAGTTCTGATGGGATCCGGTGCATTTGTGCTGGTATGATCGCACCCGTTAGGATTCCCCACTTTTATTCCTATATTCCCACATGTGGGTGGAACGCAGTGACGTTTACGTCCTGCATGCGAGTTTACCGAGACACGTTCACTAGACCGCTCTTTTTTCACCGGACTACACAAAAAAATATATATAAAGGAGGTGCAATACGAGGACTTCCCAAGGGGTCACTGATGCGGTTGAAGAGCAAGCGTGTCAGTTTATAGAAAGATTTGATCCAGTGGTAATTTGGTAATTTTTGCCAAGTTTGGAGTGCCGGACTTTCGCATTTTCGGAGCCCAATTTCATTGGAAACGGGACAACGATCAAAAGTCACAAGCGCTACGCTCGTGAACTGCAGGGTTTTTGGCCAAAATTTATCGTTTAGGCCTTCAAAATTATATTGTTTTGTTCTCGGGTTAGTTTTATAATTTTCCTTATTAGTTTTTCTTTTTCGTTTTGGATTCTGCTTTTAAGGTTTTGTTATTTAAAAGTTTTTTACGATGGGAAGCAACCGTTTTGGTAAACTAGTTCTCGTATGATCGCACCCGTTAGGATTCTCCATTTTTATTCCTACATTCCCAAATGTGGGTGGAGCGCAGTGACATTTACGTCATGCATGCGAGTTTAGCAAGACACGTTCATTAGACCGCTCTTTTTTCACCGAACATCGCAAAAAAAATATAAAAAGGGGTGCAACACGAGGACTTCCAAGGGGGTCACCCATCCTAGTACTACTCTCGCCCAAGCACGCTTAACTTCGGAGTTCTGATGGGATCCGGTGCATTTGTGCTGGTATGATCGCACCCGTTAGGATTCCCCACTTTTATTCCTATATTCCCACATGTGGGTGGAACGCAGTGACGTTTACGTCCTGCATGCGAGTTTACCGAGACACGTTCACTAGACCGCTCTTTTTTCACCGGACTACACAAAAAAATATATAAAAGGAGGTGCAATACGAGGACTCCCCAAGGGGTCACTGATGCGGTTGAAGAGCAAGCGTGTCAGTTTATAGAAAGATTTGATCCAGTGGCAATTTGGTAATTTTTGCCAAGTTTGGAGTGCCGGACTTTCGCATTTTCGGAGCCCAATTTCATTGGAAACGGGACAACGATCAAAAGTCACATGCGTTACGCTCGTGAACTGCTGGGTTTTCTGCCAAATTTTATCGTTTAGGCCTTCAAAATTATATTTTTTTGTTCTCAGGTTATTTTGGTAATTTTCCTTATTAGTTTTTCTTTTTCGTTTTGGATTCCGCTTTTTTGGTTTTGTTATTTAAAAGTTTTTTTACAATGGGAAGCAACAGTTTTGGTAAACTAGTTCTCGTATGATCGCACCCGTTAGGATTCTCCATTTTTATTCCTATATTCCCAAATGTGGGAGGAACGCAGTGACGTTTACGTCGTGCATGCGAGTTTAGCAAGATACGTTCATTAGACCGCTCTTTTTTCACCGAACATCGCAAAAAAAATATAAAAAGGGGTGCAACACGAGGACTTCCAAGGGGGTCACCCATCCTAGTACTACTCTCGCCCAAGCACGCTTAACTTCGGAGTTCTGATGGGATCCGGTGCATTTGTGCTGGTATGATCGCACCCGTTAGGATTCCCCACTTTTATTCCTATATTCCCACATGTGGGTGGAACGCAGTGACGTTTACGTCCTGCATGCGAGTTTACCGAGACACGTTCACTAGACCGCTCTTTTTTCACCGGACTACACAAAAAAATATATATAAAAGGAGGTGCAATACGAGGACTTCCCAAGGGGTCACTGATGCGGTTGAAGAGCAAGCGTGTCAGTTTATAGAAAGATTTGATCCAGTGGCAATTTGGTAATTTTTGCCAAGTTTGGAGTGCCGGACTTTCGCATTTTCGGAGACCAATTTCATTGGAAACGGGACAACGATCAAAAGTCACAAGCGCTACGCTCGTGAACTGCAGGGTTTTTGGCCAAATTTTATCGTTTAGGCCTTCAAAATTATATTGTTTTGTTCTCGGGTTAGTTTTATAATTTTCCTTATTAGTTTTTCTTTTTCGTTTTGGATTCTGCTTTTAGGGTTTTGTTATTTAAAAGTTTTTTACGATGGGAAGCAACCGTTTTGGTAAACTAGTTTTCGTATGATCGCACCCGTTAGGATTCTCCATTTTTATTCCTACATTCCCAAATGTGGGTGGAACGCAGTGACATTTACGTCGTGCATGCGAGTTTAGCAAGACACGTTCATTAGACCGCTCTTTTTTCACCGAATATCGCAAAAAATATAAAAAGGGGTGCAACACGAGGACTTCCAAGGGGGTCACCCATCCTAGTACTACTCTCGCCCAAGCACGCTTAACTTCGGAGTTCTGATGGGATCCGGTGCATTTGTGCTGGTATGATCGCACCCGTTAGGATTCCCCACTTTTATTCCTATATTCCCACATGTGGGTGGAACGCAGTGACATTTACGTCCTGCATGCGAGTTTACCGAGACACGTTCACTAGACCGCTCTTTTTTCACCGAGCTACACAAAAAAATATAAAAAAGGAGGTGCAATACGAGGACTCCCCAAGGGGTCATTGATGCGGTTGAAGAGCAAGCGTGTCAGTTTATAGAAAGATTTGATCCAGTGGCAATTTGGTAATTTTTGCCAAGTTTGGAGTGCCGGACTTTCGCATTTTCGGAGCCCAATTTCATTGGAAACGGGACAACGATCAAAAGTCACATGCGTTACGCTCGTGAACTGCTGGGTTTTCTGCCAAATTTTATCGTTTAGGCCTTCAAAATTATATTTTTTTGTTCTCAGGTTATTTTGGTAATTTTCCTTATTAGTTTTTCTTTTTCGTTTTGGATTCTGCTTTTTTGGTTTTGTTATTTAAAAGTTTTTTTTACAATGGGAAGCAACAGTTTTGGTAAACTAGTTCTCGTATGATCGCACCCGTTAGGATTCTCCATTTTTATTCCTATATTACCAAATGTGGGAGGAACGCAGTGACGTTTACGTCGTGCATGCAAGTTTAGCAAGACACGTTCATTAGACAGCTCTTTTTTCACCGAACATCGTAAAAAAATATAAAAAGGGGTGCAACACGAGGACTTCCAAGGGGGTCACCCATCCTAGTACTACTCTCGCCCAAGCACGCTTAACTTCGGAGTTCTGATGGGATCCGGTGCATTTGTGCTGGTATGATCGCACCCGTTAGGATTCCCCACTTTTATTCCTATATTCCCACATGTGGGTGGAACGCAGTGACGTTTACGTCCTGCATGCGAGTTTACCGAGACACGTTCACTAGACCGCTCTTTTTTCACCGGACTACACAAAAAAATATATAAAAGGAGGTGCAATACGAGGACTCCCAAGGGGTCACTGATGCGGTTGAAGAGCAAGCGTGTCAGTTTATAGAAAGATTTGATCCAGTGGCAATTTGGTAATTTTTGCCAAGTTTGGAGTGCCGGACTTTCGCATTTTCGGAGCCCAATTTCATTGGAAACGGGACAACGATCAAAAGTCACATGCGTTACGCTCGTGAACTGCTGGGTTTTCTGCCAAATTTTATCGTTTAGGCCTTCAAAATTATATTTTTTTGTTCTCAGGTTATTTTGGTAATTTTCCTTATTAGTTTTTCTTTTTCGTTTTGGATTCTGCTTTTTTGGTTTTGTTATTTAAAAGTTTTTTTACAATGGGAAGCAACAGTTTTGGTAAACTAGTTCTCGTATGATCGCACCCGTTAGGATTCTCCATTTTTATTCCTATATTCCCAAATGTGGGAGGAACGCAGTGACGTTTACGTCGTGCATGCGAGTTTAGCAAGATACGTTCATTAGACCGCTCTTTTTTCACCGAACATCGCAAAAAAAATATAAAAAGGGGTGCAACACGAGGACTTCCAAGGGGGTCACCCATCCTAGTACTACTCTCGCCCAAGCACGCTTAACTTCGGAGTTCTGATGGGATCCGGTGCATTTGTGCTGGTATGATCGCACCCGTTAGGATTCCCCACTTTTATTCCTATATTCCCACATGTGGGTGGAACGCAGTGACGTTTACGTCTTGCATGCGAGTTTACCGAGACACGTTCACTAGACCGCTCTTTTTTCACCGGACTACACAAAAAAATATATATAAAAGGAGGTGCAATACGAGGACTTCCCAAGGGGTCACTGATGCGGTTGAAGAGCAAGCGTGTCAGTTTATAGAAAGATTTGATCCAGTGGCAATTTGGTAATTTTTGCCAAGTTTGGAGTGCCGGACTTTCGCATTTTCGGAGACCAATTTCATTGGAAACGGGACAACGATCAAAAGTCACTAGCGCTACGCTCATGAACTGCAGGGTTTTTTGCCAAATTTTATCGTTTAGGCCTTCAAAATTATATTGTTTTGTTCTCGGGTTAGTTTTATAATTTTCCTTATTAGTTTTTCTTTTTCGTTTTGGATTCTGCTTTTAAGGTTTTGTTATTTAAAAGTTTTTTTACGATGGGAAGCAACTGTTTTGGTAAACTAGTTCTCGTATGATCGCACCAGTTAGGATTCTCCATTTTTATTCCTACATTCCCAAATGTGGGTGGAGCGCAGTGACATTTACGTCATGCATGCGAGTTTAGCAAGACAAGTTCATTAGATCGCTCTTTTTTCACCGAACATCGCAAAAAAAATATAAAAAGGGGTGCAACACGAGGACTTCCAAGGGGGTCACCCATCCTAGTACTACTCTCGCCCAAGCACGCTTAACTTCGGAGTTCTGATGGGATCCGGTGCATTTGTGCTGGTATGATCGCACCCGTTAGGATTCCCCACTTTTATTCCTATATTCCCACATGTGGGTGGAACGCAGTGACGTTTACGTCCTGCATGCGAGTTTACCGAGACACGTTCACTAGACCGCTCTTTTTTCACCGGACTACACAAAAAAATATATAAAAGGAGGTGCAATACGAGGACTCCCCAAGGGGTCACTGATGCGGTTGAAGAGCAAGCGTGTCAGTTTATAGAAAGATTTGATCCAGTGGCAATTTGGTAATTTTTGCCAAGTTTGGAGTGCCGGACTTTCGCATTTTCGGAGCCCAATTTCATTGGAAACGGGACAACGATCAAAAGTCACATGCGTTACGCTCGTGAACTGCTGGGTTTTTGCCAAATTTTATCGTTTAGGCCTTCAAAATTATATTTTTTTGTTCTCAGGTTATTTTGGTAATTTTCCTTATTAGTTTTTCTTTTTCGTTTTGGATTCTGCTTTTTTGGTTTTGTTATTTAAAAGTTTTTTACAATGGGAAGCAACAGTTTTGGTAAACTAGTTCTCGTATAATCGCACCCGTTAGGATTCTCCATTTTTATTCCTATATTCCCAAATGTGGGAGGAACGCAGTGACGTTTACGTCGTGCATGCGAGTTTAGCAAGACACGTTCATTAGACCGCTCTTTTTTCACCGAACATCGCAAAAAAAATATAAAAAGGGGTGCAACACGAGGACTTCCAAGGGGGTCACCCATCCTAGTACTACTCTCGCCCAAGCACGCTTAACTTCGGAGTTCTGATGGGATCCGGTGCATTTGTGCTGGTATGATCGCACCCGTTAGGATTCCCCACTTTTATTCCTATATTCCCACATGTGGGTGGAACGCAGTGACGTTTACGTCCTGCATGCGAGTTTACCGAGACACGTTCACTAGACCGCTCTTTTTTCACCGGACTACACAAAAAAATATATAAAAGGAGGTGCAATACGAGGACTTCCCAAGGGGTCACTGATGCGGTTGAAGAGCAAGCGTGTCAGTTTATAGAAAGATTTGATCCAGTGGCAATTTGGTAATTTTTGCCAAGTTTGGAGTGCCGGACTTTCGCATTTTCGGAGCCCAATTTCATTGGAAACGGGACAACGATCAAAAGTCACATGCGTTACGCTCGTGAACTGCAGGGTTTTTTGCCAAATTTTATCGTTTAGGCCTTCAAAATTATATTTTTTTGTTCTCAGGTTATTTTGTAATTTTCCTTATTAGTTTTTCTTTTTCGTTTTGGATTCTGCTTTTGGTTTTGTTATTTAAAAGTTTTTTTACGATGGGAAGCAACAGTTTTGGTAAACTAGTTCTCGTATGATCGCACCCGTTAGGATTCTCCATTTTTATTCCTACATTCCCAAATGTGGGAGGAGCGCAGTGACATTTACGTCATGCATGCGAGTTTAGCAAGACACGTTCATTAGACCGCTCTTTTTTCACCGAACATCGCAAAAAAAATATAAAAAGGGGTGCAACACGAGGACTTCCAAGGGGGTCACCCATCCTAGTACTACTCTCGCCCAAGCACGCTTAACTTCGGAGTTCTGATGGGATCCGGTGCATTTGTGCTGGTATGATCGCACCCGTTAGGATTCCCCACTTTTATTCCTATATTCCCACATGTGGGTGGAACGCAGTGACGTTTACGTCCTGCATGCGAGTTTACCGAGACACGTTCACTAGACCGCTCTTTTTTCACCGGACTACACAAAAAAATATATAAAAGGAGGTGCAATACGAGGACTCCCAAGGGGTCACTGATGCGGTTGAAGAGCAAGCGTGTCAGTTTATAGAAAGATTTGATCCAGTGGCAATTTGGTAATTTTTGCCAAGTTTGGAGTGCCGGACTTTCGCATTTTCGGAGCCCAATTTCATTGGAAACGGGACAACGATCAAAAGTCACATGCGTTACGCTCGTGAACTGCTGGGTTTTCTGCCAAATTTTATCGTTTAGGCCTTCAAAATTTTATTTTTTTGTTCTCAGGTTATTTTGGTAAGTTTCCTTATTAGTTTTTCTTTTTCATTTTGGATTCTGCTTTTTTGGTTTTGTTATTTAAAAGTTTTTTTACAATGGGAAGCAACAGTTTTGGTAAACTAGTTCTCGTATGATCGCACCCGTTAGGATTCTGTATTTTTATTCCTACATTCCCAAATGTGGGTGGAGCGCAGTGACGTTTACGTCGTGCATGCGAGTTTAGCAAGATACGTTCATTAGACCGCTCTTTTTTCACCGAACATCGCAAAAAAAATATAAAAAGGGGTGCAACACGAGGACTTCCAAGGGGGTCACCCATCCTAGTACTACTCTCGCCCAAGCACGCTTAACTTCGGAGTTCTGATGGGATCCGGTGCATTTGTGCTGGTATGATCGCACCCGTTAGGATTCCCCACTTTTATTCCTATATTCCCACATGTGGGTGGAACGCAGTGACGTTTACGTCCTGCATGCGAGTTTACCGAGACACGTTCACTAGACCGCTCTTTTTTCACCGGACTACACAAAAAAATATATATAAAAGGAGGTGCAATACGAGGACTTCCCAAGGGGTCACTGATGCGGTTGAAGAGCAAGCGTGTCAGTTTATAGAAAGATTTGATCCAGTGGCAATTTGGTAATTTTTGCCAAGTTTGGAGTGCCGGACTTTCGCATTTTCGGAGCCCAATTTCATTGGAAACGGGACAACGATCAAAAGTCACAAGCGCTACGCTCGTGAACTGCAGGGTTTTTGGCCAAATTTTATCGTTTAGGCCTTCAAAATTATATTGTTTTGTTCTCGGGTTAGTTTTATAATTTTCCTTATTAGTTTTTCTTTTTCGTTTTGGATTCTGCTTTTAGGGTTTTGTTATTTAAAAGTTTTTTACGATGGGAAGCAAAAGTTTTGGTAAACTAGTTCTCGTATGATCGCACCCGTTAGGATTCTCCATTTTTATTCCTACATTCCCAAATGTGGGTGGAGCGCAGTGACATTTACGTCATGCATGCGAGTTTAGCAAGACACGTTCATTAGACCGCTCTTTTTTCACCGAACATCGCAAAAAAAATATAAAAAGGGGTGCAACACGAGGACTTCCAAGGGGGTCACCCATCCTAGTACTACTCTCGCCCAAGCACGCTTAACTTCGGAGTTCTGATGGGATCCGGTGCATTTGTGCTGGTATGATCGCACCCGTTAGGATTCCCCACTTTTATTCCTATATTCCCACATGTGGGTGGAACGCAGTGACGTTTACGTCCTGCATGCGAGTTTACCGAGACACGTTCACTAGACCGCTCTTTTTTCACCGGACTACACAAAAAATATATAAAAGGAGGTGCAATACGAGGACTCCCCAAGGGGTCACTGATGCGGTTGAAGAGCAAGCGTGTCAGTTTATAGAAAGATTTGATCCAGTGGCAATTTGGTAATTTTTGCCAAGTTTGGAGTGCCGGACTTTCGCATTTTCGGAGCCCAATTTCATTGGAAACGGGACAACGATCAAAAGTCACATGCGTTACGCTCGTGAACTGCTGGGTTTTCTGCCAAATTTTATCGTTTAGGCCTTCAAAATTATATTTTTTTGTTCTCAGGTTATTTTGGTAATTTTACTTATTAGTTTTTCTTTTTCGTTTTGGATTCCGCTTTTGTTTTGTTATTTAAAAGTTTTTTTACAATAGGAAGCAACAGTTTTGGTAAACTAGTTCTCGTATGATCGCACCCGTTAGGATTCTCCATTTTTATTCCTATATTCCCAAATGTGGGAGGAACGCAGTGACGTTTACGTCGTGCATGCGAGTTTAGCAAGATACGTTCATTAGACCGCTCTTTTTTCACCGAACATCGCAAAAAAAATATAAAAAGGGGTGCAACACGAGGACTTCCAAGGGGGTCACCCATCCTAGTACTACTCTCGCCCAAGCACGCTTAACTTCGGAGTTCTGATGGGATCCGGTGCATTTGTGCTGGTATGATCGCACCCGTTAGGATTCCCCACTTTTATTCCTATATTCCCACATGTGGGTGGAACGCAGTGACGTTTACGTCCTGCATGCGAGTTTACCGAGACACGTTCACTAGACCGCTCTTTTTTCACCGGACTACACAAAAAAATATATATAAAAGGAGGTGCAATACGAGGACTTCCCAAGGGGTCACTGATGCGGTTGAAGAGCAAGCGTGTCAGTTTATAGAAAGATTTGATCCAGTGGCAATTTGGTAATTTTTGCCAAGTTTGGAGTGCCGGACTTTCGCATTTTCGGAGCCCAATTTCATTGGAAACGGGACAACGATCAAAAGTCACAAGCGTTACGCTCGTGAACTGCAGGGTTTTTGCCAAATTTTATCGTTTAGGCCTTCAAAATTATATTGTTTTGTTCTCGGGTTAGTTTTATAATTTTCCTTATTAGTTTTTCTTTTTCGTTTTGGATTCTGCTTTTAGGGTTTTGTTATTTAAAAGTTTTTTTACGATGGGAAGCAACAGTTTTGGTAAACTAGTTCTCGTATGATCGCACCCGTTAGGATTCTCCATTTTTATTCCTACATTCCCAAATGTGGGTGGAGCGCAGTGACATTTACGTCATGCATGCGAGTTTAGCAAGACACGTTCATTAGACCGCTCTTTTTTCACCGAACATCGCAAAAAAAATATAAAAAGGGGTGCAACACGAGGACTTCCAAGGGGGTCACCCATCCTAGTACTACTCTCGCCCAAGCACGCTTAACTTCGGAGTTCTGATGGGATCCGGTGCATTTGTGCTGGTATGATCGCACCCGTTAGGATTCCCCACTTTTATTCCTATATTCCCACATGTGGGTGGAACGCAGTGACGTTTACGTCCTGCATGCGAGTTTACCGAGACACGTTCACTAGACCGCTCTTTTTTCACCGGACTACACAAAAAAAATATATAAAAGGAGGTGCAATACGAGGACTTCCCAAGGGGTCACTGATGCGGTTGAAGAGCAAGCGTGTCAGTTTATAGAAAGATTTGATCCAGTGGCAATTTGGTAATTTTTGCCAAGTTTGGAGTGCCGGACTTTCGCATTTTCGGAGCCCAATTTCATTGGAAACGGGACAACGATCAAAAGTCACATGCGTTACGCTCGTGAACTGCTGGGTTTTCTGCCAAATTTTATCGTTTAGGCCTTCAAAATTATATTTTTTTGTTCTCAGGTTATTTTGGTAATTTTCCTTATTAGTTTTTCTTTTTCGTTTTGGATTCTGCTTTTAGGTTTTGTTATTTAAAAGTTTTTTACAATGGGAAGCAACAGTTTTGGTAAACTAGTTCTCGTATGATCGCACCCGTTAGGATTCTCCATTTTTATTCCTATATTCCCAAATGTGGGAGGAACGCAGTGACGTTTACGTCGTGCATGCGAGTTTAGCAAGACACGTTCATTAGACCGCTCTTTTTTCACCGAACATCGCAAAAAAAATATAAAAAGGGGTGCAACACGAGGACTTCCAAGGGGGTCACCCATCCTAGTACTACTCTCGCCCAAGCACGCTTAACTTCGGAGTTCTGATGGGATCCGGTGCATTTGTGCTGGTATGATCGCACCCGTTAGGATTCCCCACTTTTATTCCTATATTCCCACATGTGGGTGGAACGCAGTGACGTTTACGTCCTGCATGCGAGTTTACCGAGACACGTTCACTAGACCGCTCTTTTTTCACCGGACTACACAAAAAAATATATATAAAAGGAGGTGCAATACGAGGACTTCCCAAGGGGTCACTGATGCGGTTGAAGAGCAAGCGTGTCAGTTTATAGAAAGATTTGATCCAGTGGCAATTTGGTAATTTTTGCCAAGTTTGGAGTGCCGGACTTTCGCATTTTCGGAGCCCAATTTCATTGGAAACGGGACAACGATCAAAAGTCACATGCGTTACGCTCGTGAACTGCAGGGTTTTTTGCCAAATTTTATCGTTTAGGCCTTCAAAATTATATTTTTTTGTTCTCAGGTTAGTTTTATAATTTTCCTTATTAGTTTTTCTTTTTCGTTTTGGATTCTGCTTTTAGGGTTTTGTTATTTAAAAGTTTTTTTACAATGGGAAGCAACAGTTTTGGTAAACTAGTTCTCGTATGATCGCACCCGTTAGGATTCTTCATTTTTATTCCTATATTCCCAAATGTGGGTGGAACGCACTGACGTTTACGTCGTGCATGCGAGTTTAGCAAGACACGTTCATTAGACCGCTCTTTTTTCACCGAACATCGCAAAAAAAATATAAAAAGGGGTGCAACACGAGGACTTCCAAGGGGGTCACCCATCCTAGTACTACTCTCGCCCAAGCACGCTTAACTTCGGAGTTCTGATGGGATCCGGTGCATTTGTGCTGGTATGATCGCACCCGTTAGGATTCCCCACTTTTATTCCTATATTCCCACATGTGGGTGGAACGCAGTGACGTTTACGTCCTGCATGCGAGTTTACCGAGACACGTTCACTAGACCGCTCTTTTTTCACCGGACTACACAAAAAAATATATAAAAGGAGGTGCAATACGAGGACTTCCCAAGGGGTCACTGATGCGGTTGAAGAGCAAGCGTGTCAGTTTATAGAAAGATTTGATCCAGTGGTAATTTGGTAATTTTTGCCAAGTTTGGAGTGCCGGACTTTCGCATTTTCGGAGCACAATTTCATTGGAAACGGGACAACGATCAAAAGTCACATGCGTTACGCTCGTGAACTGCTGGGTTTTTTGCCAAATTTTATCGTTTAGGCCTTCAAAATTATATTTTTTTGTTCTCAGGTTATTTTGGTAATTTTCCTTATTAGTTTTTCTTTTTCGTTTTGGATTCTGCTTTTTGGGTTTTGTTATTTAAAAGTTTTTTTACAATGGGAAGCAACAGTTTTGGTAAACTAGTTCTCGTATGATCGCACCCGTTAGGATTCTGTATTTTTATTCCTACATTCCCAAATGTGGGTGGAGCGCAGTGACGTTTACGTCGTGCATGCGAGTTTAGCAAGATACGTTCATTAGACCGCTCTTTTTTCACCGAACATCGCAAAAAATATAAAAATGGGTGCAACACGAGGACTTCCAAGGGGGTCACCCATCCTAGTACTACTCTCGCCCAAGCACGCTTAACTTCGGAGTTCTAATGGGATCCGGTGCATTTGTGCTGGTATGTTCGCACCCGTTAGGATTCCCCACTTTTATTCCTATATTCCCACATGTGGGTGGAACGCAGTGACGTTTACGTCCTGCATGCGAGTTTACCGAGACACGTTCACTAGACCGCTCTTTTTTCACCGGACTACACAAAAAAATATATATAAAAGGAGGTGCAATACGAGGACTTCCCAAGGGGTCACTGATGCGGTTGAAGAGCAAGCGTGTCAGTTTATAGAAAGATTTGATCCAGTGGCAATTTGGTAATTTTTGCCAAGTTTGGAGTGCCGGACTTTCGCATTTTCGGAGACTAATTTCATTGGAAACGGGACAACGATCAAAAGTCACAAGCGCTACGCTCGTGAACTGCAGGGTTTTTGGCCAAATTTTATCGTTTAGGCCTTCAAAATTATATTGTTTTGTTCTCGGTTTAGTTTTATAATTTTCCTTATTAGTTTTTCTTTTTCGTTTTGGATTCTGCTTTTAGGGTTTTGTTATTTAAAAGTTTTTTACGATGGGAAGCAAAAGTTTTGGTAAACTAGTTCTCGTATGATCGCACCCGTTAGGATTCTCCATTTTTATTCCTATATTCACAAATGTGGGTGGAGCGCAGTGACATTTACGTCACGCATGCGAGTTTAGCAAGACACGTTCATTAGACCGCTCTTTTTTCACCGAACATCGCAAAAAAAATATAAAAAGGGGTGCAACACGAGGACTTCCAAGGGGGTCACCCATCCTAGTACTACTCTCGCCCAAGCACGCTTAACTTCGGAGTTCTGATGGGATCCGGTGCATTTGTGCTGGTATGATCGCACCCGTTAGGATTCCCCACTTTTATTCCTATATTCCCACATGTGGGTGGAACGCAGTGACGTTTACGTCCTGCATGCGAGTTTACCGAGACATGTTCACTAGACCGCTCTTTTTTCACTGGACTACACAAAAAAATATATAAAAGGAGGTGCAATACGAGGACTCCCCAAGGGGTCACTGATGCGGTTGAAGAGCAAGCGTGTCAGTTTATAGAAAGATTTGATCCAGTGGCAATTTGGTAATTTTTGCCAAGTTTGGAGTGCCGGACTTTCGCATTTTCGGAGCCCAATTTCATTGGAAACGGGACAACGATCAAAAGTCACATGCGTTACGCTCGTGAACTGCTGGGTTTTTGCCAAATTTTATCGTTTAGGCCTTCAAAATTATATTTTTTTGTTCTCAGGTTATTTTGGTAATTTTCCTTATTAGTTTTTCTTTTTCGTTTTGGATTCCGCTTTTTTGGTTTTGTTATTTAAAAGTTTTTTTACAATGGGAAGCAACAGTTTTGGTAAACTAGTTCTCGTATGATCGCACCCGTTAGGATTCTCCATTTTTATTCCTATATTCCCAAATGTGGGAGGAACGCAGTGACGTTTACGTCGTGCATGCGAGTTTAGCAAGATACGTTCATTAGACCGCTCTTTTTTCACCGAACATCGCAAAAAAAATATAAAAAGGGGTGCAACACGAGGACTTCCAAGGGGGTCACCCATCCTAGTACTACTCTCGCCCAAGCACGCTTAACTTCGGAGTTCTGATGGGATCCGGTGCATTTGTGCTGGTATGATCGCACCCGTTAGGATTCCCCACTTTTATTCCTATATTCCCACATGTGGGTGGAACGCAGTGACGTTTACGTCCTGCATGCGAGTTTACCGAGACACGTTCACTAGACCGCTCTTTTTTCACCGGACTACACAAAAAAAATATATAAAAGGAGGTGCAATACGAGGACTTCCCAAGGGGTCACTGATGCGGTTGAAGAGCAAGCGTGTCAGTTTATAGAAAGATTTGATCCAGTGGCAATTTGGTAATTTTTGCCAAGTTTGGAGTGCCGGACTTTCGCATTTTCGGAGCCCAATTTCATTGGAAACGGGACAACGATCAAAAGTCACATGCGTTACGCTCGTGAACTGCTGGGTTTTTGCCAAATTTTATCGTTTAGGCCTTCAAAATTATATTTTTTTGTTCTCAGGTTATTTTGGTAATTTTCCTTATTAGTTTTTCTTTTTCGTTTTGGATTCTGCTTTTTTGGTTTTGTTATTTAAAAGTTTTTTTACGATGGGAAGCAACAGTTTTGGTAAACTAGTTCTCGTATGATCGCACCCGTTAGGATTCTCCATTTTTATTCCTACATTCCCAAATGTGGGTGGAACGCAGTGACGTTTACGTCGTGCATGCGAGTTTAGCAAGACACGTTCATTAGACCGCTCTTTTTTCACCGAACATCGCAAAAAAAATATAAAAAGGGGTGCAACACGAGGACTTCCAAGGGGGTCACCCATCCTAGTACTACTCTCGCCCAAGCACGCTTAACTTCGGAGTTCTGATGGGATCCGGTGCATTTGTGCTGGTATGATCGCACCCGTTAGGATTCCCCACTTTTATTCCTATATTCCCACATGTGGGTGGAACGCAGTGACGTTTACGTCCTGCATGCGAGTTTACCGAGACACGTTCACTAGACCGCTCTTTTTTCACCGGACTACACAAAAAAATATATAAAAGGAGGTGCAATACGAGGACTTCCCAAGGGGTCACTGATGCGGTTGAAGAGCAAGCGTGTCAGTTTATAGAAAGATTTGATCCAGTGGCAATTTGGTAATTTTTGCCAAGTTTGGAGTGCCGGACTTTCGCATTTTCGGAGCCCAATTTCATTGGAAACGGGACAACGATCAAAAGTCACAAGCGCTACGCTCGTGAACTGCAGGGTTTTTGCCAAATTTTATCGTTTAGGCCTTCAAAATTATATTTTTTTGTTCTCGGGTTAGTTTTATAATTTTCCTTATTAGTTTTTCTTTTTCGTTTTGGATTCTGCTTTTAGGGTTTTGTTATTTAAAAGTTTTTTACGATGGGAAGCAACAGTTTTGGTAAACTAGTTCTCGTATGATCGCACCCGTTAGGATTCTCCATTTTTATTCCTACATTCCCAAATGTGGGTGGAGCGCAGTGACATTTACGTCATGCATGCGAGTTTAGCAAGACACGTTCATTAGACCGCTCTTTTTTCACCGAATATCGCAAAAAAATATAAAAAGGGGTGCAACACGAGGACTTCCAAGGGGGTCACCCATCCTAGTACTACTCTCGCCCAAGCACGCTTAACTTCGGAGTTCTGATGGGATCCGGTGCATTTGTGCTGGTATGATCGCACCCGTTAGGATTCCCCACTTTTATTCCTATATTCCCACATGTGGGTGGAACGCAGTGACGTTTACGTCCTGCATGCGAGTTTACCGAGACACGTTCACTAGACCGCTCTTTTTTCACCGGACTACACAAAAAAAATATATAAAAGGAGGTGCAATACGAGGACTCCCCAAGGGGTCACTGATGCGGTTGAAGAGCAAGCGTGTCAGTTTATAGAAAGATTTGATCCAGTGGCAATTTGGTAATTTTTGCCAAGTTTGGAGTGCCGGACTTTCGCATTTTCGGAGCCCAATTTCATTGGAAACGGGACAACGAGCAAAAGTCACATACGTTACGCTCGTGAACTGCTGGGTTTTTTGCCAAATTTTATCGTTTAGGCCTTCAAAATTATATTTTTTTGTTCTCAGGTTATTTTGGTAATTTTCCTTATTAGTTTTTCTTTTTCGTTTTGGATTCCGCTTTTTGGTTTTGTTATTTAAAAGTTTTTTTACAATGGGAAGCAACAGTTTTGGTAAACTAGTTCTCGTATGATCGCACCCGTTAGGATTCTCCATTTTTATTCCTATATTCCCAAATGTGGGAGGAACGCAGTGACGTTTACGTCGTGCATGCGAGTTTAGCAAGATACGTTCATTAGACCGCTCTTTTTTCACCGAACATCGCAAAAAAATATAAAAAGGGGTGCAACACGAGGACTTCCAAGGGGGTCACCCATCCTAGTACTACTCTCGCCCAAGCACGCTTAACTTCAGAGTTCTGATGGGATCCGGTGCATTTATGCCGGTATGATCGCACCCGTTAGGATTCCCCACTTTTATTCCTATATTCCCACATGTGGGTGGAACGCAGTGACGTTTACGTCCTGCATGCGAGTTTACCGAGACACGTTCACTAGACCGCTCTTTTTTCACCGGACTACACAAAAAAATATATATAAAAGGAGGTGCAATACGAGGACTTCCCAAGGGGTCACTGATGCGGTTGAAGAGCAAGCGTGTCAGTTTATAGAAAGATTTGATCCAGTGGCAATTTGGTAATTTTTGCCAAGTTTGGAGTGCCGGACTTTCGCATTTTCGGAGCCCAATTTCATTCGAAACAGGACAACGATCAAAAGTCACATGCGTTACGCTCGTGAACTGCTGGGTTTTCTGCCAAATTTTATCGTTTAGGCCTTCAAAATTATATTTTTTTGTTCTCAGGTTATTTTGGTAATTTTCCTTATTAGTTTTTCTTTTTCGTTTTGGATTCCGCTTTTTTGGTTTTGTTATTTAAAAGTTTTTTTACAATGGGAAGCAACAGTTTTGGTAAACTAGTTCTCGTATGATCGCACCCGTTAGGATTCTCCATTTTTATTCCTATATTCCCAAATGTGGGAGGAACGCAGTGACGTTTACGTCGTGCATGCGAGTTTAGCAAGATACGTTCATTAGACCGCTCTTTTTTCACCGAACATCGCAAAAAAAATATAAAAAGGGGTGCAACACGAGGACTTCCAAGGGGGTCACCCATCCTAGTACTACTCTCGCCCAAGCACGCTTAACTTCGGAGTTCTGATGGGATCCGGTGCATTTGTGCTGGTATGATCGCACCCGTTAGGATTCCCCACTTTTATTCCTATATTCCCTAATGTGGGTGGAACGCAGTGACGTTTACGTCCTGCATGCGAGTTTACCGAGACACGTTCACTAGACCGCTCTTTTTTCACCGGACTACACAAAAAAATATATATAAAAGGAGGTGCAATACGAGGACTTCCCAAGGGGTCACTGATGCGGTTGAAGAGCAAGCGTGTCAGTTTATAAAGATTTGATCCAGTGGCAATTTGGTAATTTTTGCCAAGTTTGGAGTGCCGGACTTTCGCATTTTCGAAGCCCAATTTCATTGGAAACGGGACAACGACCAAAAGTCACAAGCGCTACGCTCGTGAACTGCAGGGTTTTTGGCCAAATTTTATCGTTTAGGGCTTCAAAATTATATTGTTTTGTTCTCGGGTTAGTTTTATAATTTTCCTTATTAGTTTTTCTTTTTCGTTTTGGATTCTGCTTTTAGGGTTTTGTTATTTAAAAGTTTTTTACGATGGGAAGCAACAGTTTTGGTAAACTAGTTCTCGTATGATCGCACCCGTTAGGATTCTCCATTTTTATTCTTACATTCCCAAATGTGGGTGGAGCGCAGTGACATTTACGTCATGCATGCGAGTTTAGCAAGACACGTTCATTAGACCGCTCTTTTTTCACCGAATATCGCAAAAAAATATATAAAAAGGGGTGCAACACGAGGACTTCCAAGGGGGTCACCCATCCTAGTACTACTCTCGCCCAAGCACGCTTAACTTCGGAGTTCTGATGGGATCCGGTGCATTTGTGCTGGTATGATCGCACCCGTTAGGATTCCCCACTTTTATTCCTATATTCCCACATGTGGGTGGAACGCAGTGACGTTTACGTCCTGCATGCGAGTTTACCGAGACACGTTCACTACACCGCTCTTTTTTCACCAGACTACACAAAAAAATATATAAAAGGAGGTGCAATACGAGGACTCCCCAAGGGGTCACTGATGCGGTTGAAGAGCAAGCGTGTCAGTTTATAGAAAGATTTGATCCAGTGGCAATTTGGTAATTTTTGCCAAGTTTGGAGTGCCGGACTTTCGCATTTTCGGAGCCCAATTTCATTGGAAACGGGACAACGATCAAAAGTCACATGCGTTACGCTCGTGAACTGCTGGGTTTTTTGCCAAATTTTATCGTTTAGGCCTTCAAAATTATATTTTTTTGTTCTCAGGTTGTTTTGGTAATTTTCCTTATTAGTTTTTCTTTTTCGTTTTGGATTTCGCTTTTTGGTTTTGTTATTTAAAAGTTTTTTTACAATGGGAAGCAACAGTTTTGGTAAACTAGTTCTCATATGATCGCACCCGTTAGGATTCTCCATTTTTATTCCTATATTCCCAAATGTGGGAGGAACGCAGTGACGTTTACGTCGTGCATGCGAGTTTAGCAAGATACGTTCATTAGACCGCTCTTTTTTCACCGAACATCGCAAAAAAAATATAAAAAGGGGTGCAACACGAGGACTTCCAAGGGGGTCACCCATCCTAGTACTACTCTCGCCCAAGCACGCTTAACTTCGGATTTCTGATGGGATCCGGTGCATTTGTGCTGGTATGATCGCACCCGTTAGGATTCTCCACTTTTATTCCTATATTCCCACATGTGGGTGGAACGCAGTGACGTTTACGTCCTGTATGCGAGTTTACCGAGACACGTTCACTAGACCGCTCTTTTTTCAACGGACTACACAAAAAAAATATATAAAAGGAGGTGCAATACGAGGACTCCCCAAGGGGTCATTGATGCGGTTGAAGAGCAAGCGTGTCAGTTTATAGAAAGATTTGATCCAGTGGCAATTTGGTAATTTTTGCCAAGTTTGGAGTGCCGGACTTTCGCATTTTCGGAGCCCAATTTCATTGGAAACGGGACAACGATCAAAAGTCACATGCGTTACGCTCGTGAACTGCTGGGTTTTTTGCCAAATTTTATCGTTTAGGCCTTCAAAATTATATTTTTTTGTTCTCAGGTTATTTTGGTAATTTTCCTTATTAGTTTTTCTTTTTCGTTTTGGATTCCGCTTTTTTGGTTTTGTTATTTAAAAGTTTTTTTACAATGGGAAGCAACAGTTTTGGTAAACTAGTTCTCGTATGATCGCACCCGTTAGGATTCTCCATTTTTATTCCTATATTCCCAAATGTGGGAGGAACGCAGTGACGTTTACGTCGTGCATGCGAGTTTAGCAAGATACGTTCATTAGACCGCTCTTTTTTCACCGAACATCGCAAAAAAAATATAAAAAGGGGTGCAACACGAGGACTTCCAAGGGGGTCACCCATCCTAGTACTACTCTCGCCCAAGCACGCTTAACTTCGGAGTTCTGATGGGATCCGGTGCATTTGTGCTGGTATGATCGCACCCGTTAGGATTCCCCACTTTTATTCCTATATTCCCTAATGTGGGTGGAACGCAGTGACGTTTACGTCCTGCATGCGAGTTTACCGAGACACGTTCACTAGACCGCTCTTTTTTCACCAGACTACACAAAAAATATATAAAAGGAGGTGCAATACGAGGACTCCCCAAGGGGTCACTGATGCGGTTGAAGAGCAAGCGTGTCAGTTTATAGAAAGATTTGATCCAGTGGCAATTTGGTAATTTTTGCCAAGTTTGGAGTGCCGGACTTTCGCATTTTCGGAGCCCAATTTCATTGGAAACGGGACAACGATCAAAAGTCACATGCGTTACGCTCGTGAACTGCTGGGTTTTTTGCCAAATTTTATCGTTTAGGCCTTCAAAATTATATTTTTTTGTTCTCAGGTTGTTTTGGTAATTTTCCTTATTAGTTTTTCTTTTTCGTTTTGGATTTCGCTTTTTGGTTTTGTTATTTAAAAGTTTTTTTACAATGGGAAGCAACAGTTTTGGTAAACTAGTTCTCGTATGATCGCACCCGTTAGGATTCTCCATTTTTATTCCTATATTCCCAAATGTGGGAGGAACGCAGTGACGTTTACGTCGTGCATGCGAGTTTAGCAAGATACGTTCATTAGACCGCTCTTTTTTCACCGAACATCGCAAAAAAAATATAAAAAGGGGTGCAACACGAGGACTTCCAAGGGGGTCACCCATCCTAGTACTACTCTCGCCCAAGCACGCTTAACTTCGGAGTTCTGATGGGATCCGGTGCCTTTGTGGTGGTATGATCACACCCGTTAGGATTCTCCACTTTTATTCCTATATTCCCACATGTGGGTGGAACGCAGTGACGTTTACGTCCTGCATGCGAGTTTACCGAGACACGTTCACTAGATCGCTCTTTTTTCATAAGACTACACAAAAAAAATATATAAAAGGAGGTGCAATACGAGGACTCCCCTAGGGGTCACTGATGCGGTTGAAGAGCAAGCGTGTCAGTTTATAGAAAGATTTGATCCAGTGGCAATTTGGTAATTTTTGCCAAGTTTGGAGTGCCGGACTTTCGCATTTTTGTAGCCCAATTTCATTGGAAACGGGACAACGATCAAAAGTCACATGCGTTACGCTCGTGAACTGCTGGGTTTTCTGCCAAATTTTATCGTTTAGGCCTTCAAAATTATATTTTTTTGTTCTCAGGTTATTTTGGTAATTTTCCTTATTAGTTTTTCTTTTTCGTTTTGGATTCCGCTTTTTTGGTTTTGTTATTTAAAAGTTTTTTTACAATGGGAAGCAACAGTTTTGGTAAACTAGTTCTCGTATGATCGCACCCGTTAGGATTCTCCATTTTTATTCCTATATTCCCAAATGTGGGAGGAACGCAGTGACGTTTACGTCGTGCATGCGAGTTTAGCAAGATACGTTCATTAGACCGCTCTTTTTTCACCGAACATCGCAAAAAAAATATAAAAAGGGGTGCAACACGAGGACTTCCAAGGGGGTCACCCATCCTAGTACTACTCTCGCCCAAGCACGCTTAACTTCGGAGTTCTGATGGGATCCGGTGCATTTGTGCTGGTATGATCGCACCCGTTAGGATTCCCCACTTTTATTCCTATATTCCCTAATGTGGGTGGAACGCAGTGACGTTTACGTCCTGCATGCGAGTTTACCGAGACACGTTCACTAGACCGCTCTTTTTTCACCGGACTACACAAAAAAATATATATAAAAGGAGGTGCAATACGAGGACTTCCCAAGGGGTCACTGATGCGGTTGAAGAGCAAGCGTGTCAGATTATATAAAGATTTGATCCAGTGGCAATTTGGTAATTTTTGCCAAGTTTGGAGTGCCGGACTTTCGCATTTTCGAAGCCCAATTTCATTGGAAACGGGACAACGATCAAAAGTCACAAGCGCTACGCTCGTGAACTGCAGGGTTTTGGCCAAATTTTATCGTTTAGGGCTTCAAAATTATATTGTTTTGTTCTCGGGTTAGTTTTATAATTTTCCTTATTAGTTTTTCTTTTTCGTTTTGGATTCTGCTTTTAGGGTTTTGTTATTTAAAAGTTTTTTACGATGGGAAGCAACAGTTTTGGTAAACTAGTTCTCGTATGATCGCACCCGTTAGGATTCTCCATTTTTATTCTTACATTCCCAAATGTGGGTGGAGCGCAGTGACATTTACGTCATGCATGCGAGTTTAGCAAGACACGTTCATTAGACCGCTCTTTTTTCACCGAATATCGCAAAAAAAATATAAAAAGGGGTGCAACACGAGGACTTCCAAGGGGGTCACCCATCCTAGTACTACTCTCGCCCAAGCACGCTTAACTTCGGAGTTCTGATGGGATCCGGTGCATTTGTGCTGGTATGATCGCACCCGTTAGGATTCCCCACTTTTATTCCTATATTCCCACATGTGGGTGGAACGCAGTGACGTTTACGTCCTGCACGCGAGTTTACCGAGACACGTTCACTAGACCGCTCTTTTTTCACCAGACTACAAAAAAAATATATAAAAGGAGGTGCAATACGAGGACTCCCCAAGGGGTCACTGATGCGGTTGAAGAGCAAGCGTGTCAGTTTATAGAAAGATTTGATCCAGTGGCAATTTGGTAATTTTTGCCAAGTTTGGAGTGCCGGACTTTCGCATTTTCGGAGCCCAATTTCATTGGAAACGGGACAACGATCAAAAGTCACATGCGTTACGCTCGTGAACTGTTGGGTTTTTTGCCAAATTTTATCGTTTAGGCCTTTAAAATTATATTTTTTTGTTCTCAGGTTGTTTTGGTAATTTTCCTTATTAGTTTTTCTTTTTCGTTTTGGATTTCGCTTTTTGGTTTTGTTATTTAAAAGTTTTTTTACAATGGGAAGCAACAGTTTTGGTAAACTAGTTCTCGTATGATCGCACCCGTTAGGATTCTCCATTTTTATTCCTATATTCCCAAATGTGGGAGGAACGCAGTGACGTTTACGTCGTGCATGCGAGTTTAGCAAGATACGTTCATTAGACCGCTCTTTTTTCACCGAACATCGCAAAAAAAATATAAAAAGGGGTGCAACACGAGGACTTCCAAGGGGGTCACCCATCCTAGTAATACTCTCGCCCAAGCACGCTTAACTTCGGAGTTCTGATGGGATCCGGTGCCTTTGTGGTGGTATGATCACACCCGTTAGGATTCTCCACTTTTATTCCTATATTCCCACATGTGGGTGGAACGCAATGACGTTTATGTCCTGCATGCGAGTTTACCGAGACACGTTCACTAGATCGCTCTTTTATCAACGGACTACACAAAAAAAATATAAAAGGAGGTGCAATACGAGGACTCCCCAAGGGGTCATTGATGCGGTTGAAGAGCAAGCGTGTCAGTTTATAGAAAGATTTGATCCAGTGGCAATTTGGTAATTTTTGCCAAGTTTGGAGTGCCGGACTTTCGCATTTTCGGAGCCCAATTTCATTGGAAACGGGACAACGATCAAAAGTCACATGCGTTACACTCGTGAACTGCTGGGTTTTTTGCCAAATTTTATCGTTTAGGCCTTCAAAATTATATTTTTTTGTTCTCAGGTTATTTTGGTAATTTTCCTTATTAGTTTTTCTTTTTCGTTTTGGATTCCGCTTTTTTGGTTTTGTTATTTAAAAGTTTTTTTACAATGGGAAGCAACAGTTTTGGTAAACTAGTTCTCGTATGATCGCACCCGTTAGGATTCTCCATTTTTATTCCTATATTCCCAAATGTGGAGGAACGCAGTGACGTTTACGTCGTGCATGCGAGTTTAGCAAGATACGTTCATTAGACCGCTCTTTTTTCACCGAACATCGCAAAAAAAATATAAAAAGGGGTGCAACACGAGGACTTCCAAGGGGGTCACCCATCCTAGTACTACTCTCGCCCAAGCACGCTTAACTTCGGAGTTCTGATGGGATCCGGTGCATTTGTGCTGGTATGATCGCACCCGTTAGGATTCCCCACTTTTATTCCTATATTCCCTAATGTGGGTGGAACGCAGTGACGTTTACGTCCTGCATGCGAGTTTACCGAGACACGTTCACTAGACCGCTCTTTTTTCACCGGACTACACAAAAAAATATATATAAAAGGAGGTGCAATACAAGGACTTCCCAAGGGGTCACTGATGCGGTTGAAGAGCAAGCGTGTCAGATTATATAAAGATTGATCCAGTGGCAATTTGGTAATTTTTGCCAAGTTTGGAGTGCCGGACTTTCGCATTTTCGAAGCCCAATTTCATTGGAAACGGGACAACGATCAAAAGTCACAAGCGCTACGCTCGTGAACTGCAGGGTTTTGGCCAAATTTTATCGTTTAGGGCTTCAAAATTATATTGTTTTGTTCTCGGGTTAGTTTTATAATTTTCCTTATTAGTTTTTCTTTTTCGTTTTGGATTCTGCTTTTAGGGTTTTGTTATTTAAAAGTTTTTTACGATGGGAAGCAACAGTTTTGGTAAACTAGTTCTCGTATGATCGCACCCGTTAGGATTCTCCATTTTTATTCTTACATTCCCAAATGTGGGTGGAGCGCAGTGACATTTACGTCATGCATGCGAGTTTAGCAAGACACGTTCATTAGACCGCTCTTTTTTCACCGAATATCGCAAAAAAATTATAAAAAGGGGTGCAACACGAGGACTTCCAAGGGGGTCACCCATCCTAGTACTACTCTCGCCCAAGCACGCTTAACTTCGGAGTTCTGATGGGATCCGGTGCATTTGTGCTGGTATGATCGCACCCGTTAGGATTCCCCACTTTTATTCCTATATTCCCACATGTGGGTGGAACGCAGTGACGTTTACGTCCTGCATGCGAGTTTACCGAGACACGTTCACTAGACCGCTCTTTTTTCACCAGACTACACAAAAAATATATAAAAGGAGGTGCAATACGAGGACTCCCCAAGGGGTCACTGATGCGGTTGAAGAGCAAGCGTGTCAGTTTATAGAAAGATTTGATCCAGTGGCAATTTGGTAATTTTTGCCAAGTTTGGAGTGCCGGACTTTCGCATTTTCGGAGCCCAATTTCATTGGAAACGGGACAACGATCAAAAGTCACATGCGTTACGCTCGTGAACTGCTGGGTTTTTTGCCAAATTTTATCGTTTAGGCCTTCAAAATTATATTTTTTTTGTTCTCAGGTTGTTTTGGTAATTTTCCTTATTAGTTTTTCTTTTTCGTTTTGGATTTCGCTTTTTGGTTTTGTTATTTAAAAGTTTTTTTACAATGGGAAGCAACAGTTTTGGTAAACTAGTTCTCGTATGATCGCACCCGTTAGGATTCTCCATTTTTATTCCTATATTCCCAAATGTGGGAGGAACGCAGTGACGTTTACGTCGTGCATGCGAGTTTAGCAAGATACGTTCATTAGACCGCTCTTTTTTCACCGAACATCGCAAAAAAAATATAAAAAGGGGTGCAACACGAGGACTTCCAAGGGGGTCACCCATCCTAGTACTACTCTCGCCCAAGCACGCTTAACTTCGGAGTTCTGATGGGATCCGGTGCATTTGTGGTGGTATGATCACACCCGTTAGGATTCTCCACTTTTATTCCTATATTCCCACATGTGGGTGGAACGCAATGACGTTTATGTCCTGCATGCGAGTTTACCGAGACACGTTCACTAGATCGCTCTTTTATCAACGGACTACACAAAAAAAAAATATAAAAGGAGTTGCAATACGAGGACTCCCCAAGGGGTCACTGATGCGGTTGAAGAGCAAGCGTGTCAGTTTATAGAAAGATTTGATCCAGTGGCAATTTGGTAATTTTTGCCAAGTTTGGAGTGCCGGACTTTCGCATTTTTGGAGCCCAATTTCATTGGAAACGGGACAACGATCAAAAGTCACATGCGTTACGCTCGTGAACTGCTGGGTTTTTTGCCAAATTTTATCGTTTAGGCCTTCAAAATTATATTTTTTTGTTCTCAGGTTATTTTGGTAATTTTCCTTATTAGTTTTTCTTTTTCGTTTTGGATTCCGCTTTTTTGGTTTTGTTATTTAAAAGTTTTTTTACAATGGGAAGCAACAGTTTTGGTAAACTAGTTCTCGTATGATCGCACCCGTTAGGATTCTCCATTTTTATTCCTATATTCCCAAATGTGGGAGGAAAGTGACGTTTACGTCGTGCATGCGAGTTTAGCAAGATACGTTCATTAGACCGCTCTTTTTTCACCGAACATCGCAAAAAAAATATAAAAAGGGGTGCAACACGAGGACTTCCAAGGGGGTCACCCATCCTAGTACTACTCTCGCCCAAGCACGCTTAACTTCGGAGTTCTGATGGGATCCGGTGCATTTGTGCTGGTATGATCGCACCCGTTAGGATTCCCCACTTTTATTCCTATATTCCCTAATGTGGGTGGAACGCAGTGACGTTTACGTCCTGCATGCGAGTTTACCGAGACACGTTCACTAGACCGCTCTTTTTTCCCCGGACTACACAAAAAAATATATATAAAAGGAGGTGCAATACGAGGACTTCCCAAGGGGTCACTGATGCGGTTGAAGAGCAAGCGTGTCAGATTATATAAAGATTTGATCCAATGGCAATTTGGTAATTTTTGCCAAGTTTGGAGTGCCGGACTTTCGCATTTTCGAAGCCCAATTTCATTGGAAACGGGACAACGATCAAAAGTCACAAGCGCTACGCTCGTGAACTGCAGGGTTTTGGCCAAATTTTATCGTTTAGGGCTTCAAAATTATATTGTTTTGTTCTCGGGTTAGTTTTATAATTTTCCTTATTAGTTTTTCTTTTTCGTTTTGGATTCTGCTTTTAGGGTTTTGTTATTTAAAAGTTTTTTACGATGGGAAGCAACAGTTTTGGTAAACTAGTTCTCGCACGATCGCACCCGTTAGGATTCTCCATTTTTATTCTTACATTCCCAAATGTGGGTGGAGCGCAGTGACATTTACGTCATGCATGCGAGTTTAGCAAGACACGTTCATTAGACCGCTCTTTTTTCACCGAATATCGCAAAAAAATTATAAAAAGGGGTGCAACACGAGGACTTCCAAGGGGGTCACCCATCCTAGTACTACTCTCGCCCAAGCACGCTTAACTTCGGAGTTCTGATGGGATCCGGTGCATTTGTGCTGGTATGATCGTACCCGTTAGGATTCCCCACTTTTATTCCTATATTCCCACATGTGGGTGGAACGCAGTGACGTTTACGTCCTGCATGCGAGTTTACCGAGACACGTTCACTAGACCGCTCTTTTTTCACCAGACTACACAAAAAATATATAAAAGGAGGTGCAATACGAGGACTCCCCAAGGGGTCACTGATGCGGTTGAAGAGCAAGCGTGTCAGTTTATAGAAAGATTTGATCCAGTGGCAATTTGGTAATTTTTGCCAAGTTTGGAGTGCCGGACTTTCGCATTTTCGGAGCCCAATTTCATTGGAAACGGGACAACGATCAAAAGTCACATGCGTTACGCTCGTGAACTGCTGGGTTTTTTGCCAAATTTTATCGTTTAGGCCTTCAAAATTATATTTTTTTGTTCTCAGGTTGTTTTGGTAATTTTCCTTATTAGTTTTTCTTTTTCGTTTTGGATTTCGCTTTTTGGTTTTGTTATTTAAAAGTTTTTTTACAATGGGAAGCAACAGTTTTGGTAAACTAGTTCTCGTATGATCGCACCCGTTAGGATTCTCCATTTTTATTCCTATATTCCCAAATGTGGGAGGAACGCAGTGACGTTTACGTCGTGCATGCGAGTTTAGCAAGATACGTTCATTAGACCGCTCTTTTTTCACCGAACATCGCAAAAAAAATATAAAAAGGGGTGCAACACGAGGACTTCCAAGGGGGTCACCCATCCTAGTACTACTCTCGCCCAAGCACGCTTAACTTCGGAGTTCTGATGGGATCCGGTGCCTTTGTGGTGGTATGATCACACCTGTTAGGATTCTCCACTTTTATTCCTATATTCCCACATGTGGGTGGAACGCAGTGACGTTTATGTCCTGCATGCGAGTTTACCGAGACACGTTCACTAGATCGCTCTTTTATCAACGGACTACACAAAAAAAATATATAAAAGGAGGTGCAATACGAGGACTCCCCAAGGGGTCACTGATGCGGTTGAAGAGCAAGCGTGTCAGTTTATAGAAAGATTTGATCCAGTGGCAATTTGGTAATTTTTGCCAAGTTTGGAGTGCCGGACTTTCGCATTTTTGGAGCCCAATTTCATTGGAAACGGGACAACGATCAAAAGTCACATGCGTTACGCTCGTGAACTGCTGGGTTTTTTGCCAAATTTTATCGTTTAGGCCTTCAAAATTATATTTTTTTGTTCTCAGGTTATTTTGGTAATTTTCCTTATTAGTTTTTCTTTTTCGTTTTGGATTCCGCTTTTTTGGTTTTGTTATTTTAAAGTTTTTTTACAATGGGAAGCAACAGTTTTGGTAAACTAGTTCTCGTATGATCGCACCCGTTACGATTCTCCATTTTTATTCCTATATTCCCAAATGTTTGAGGAAAGTAGTGACGTTTACGTCGTGCATGCGAGTTTAGCAAGATACGTTCATTAGACCGCTCTTTTTTCACCGAACATCGCAAAAAAAATATAAAAAGGGGTGCAACACGAGGACTTCCAAGGGGGTCACCCATCCTAGTACTACTCTCGCCCAAGCACGCTTAACTTCGGAGTTCTGATGGGATCCGGTGCATTTGTGCTGGTATGATCGCACCCGTTAGGATTCCCCACTTTTATTCCTATATTCCCTAATGTGGGTGGAACGCAGTGACGTTTACGTCCTGCATGCGAGTTTACCGAGACACGTTCACTAGACCGCTCTTTTTTCCCCGGACTACACAAAAAAATATATATAAAAGGAGGTGTAATACAAGGACTTCCCAAGGGGTCACTGATGCGGTTGAAGAGCAAGCGTGTCAGATTATATAAAGATCTGATCCAATGGCAATTTGGTAATTTTTGCCAAGTTTGGAGTGCCGGACTTTCGCATTTTCGAAGCCCAATTTCATTGGAAACGGGACAACGATCAAAAGTCACAAGCGCTACGCTCGTGAACTGCAGGGTTTTGGCCAAATTTTATCGTTTAGGGCTTCAAAATTATATTGTTTTGTTCTCGGGTTAGTTTTATAATTTTCCTTATTAGTTTTTCTTTTTCGTTTAGGATTCTGCTTTTAGGGTTTTGTTATTTAAAAGTTTTTTACGATGGGAAGCAACAGTTTTGGTAAACTAGTTCTCGTATGATCGCACCCGTTAGGATTCTCCATTTTTATTCTTACATTCCCAAATGTGGGTGGAGCGCAGTGACATTTACGTCATGCATGCGAGTTTAGCAAGACACGTTCATTAGACCGCTCTTTTTTCACCGAATATCGCAAAAAAATTATAAAAAGGGGTGCAACACGAGGACTTCCAAGGGGGTCACCCATCCTAGTACTACTCTCGCCCAAGCACGCTTAACTTCGGAGTTCTGATGGGATCCGGTGCATTTGTGCTGGTATGATCGTACCCGTTAGGATTCCCCACTTTTATTCCTATATTCCCACATGTGGGTGGAACGCAGTGACGTTTACGTCCTGCATGCGAGTTTACCGAGACACGTTCACTAGACCGCTCTTTTTTCACTAGACTACACAAAAAATATATAAAAGGAGGTGCAATACGAGGACTCCCCAAGGGGTCACTGATGCGGTTGAAGAGCAAGCGTGTCAGTTTATAGAAAGATTTGATCCAGTGGCAATTTGGTAATTTTTGCCAAGTTTGGAGTGCCGGACTTTCGCATTTTCGGAGCACAATTTCATTGGAAACGGGACAACGATCAAAAGTCAAATGCGTTACGCTCGTGAACTGCTGGGTTTTTTGCCAAATTTTATCGTTTAGGCCTTCAAAATTATATTTTTTTGTTCTCAGGTTGTTTTGGTAATTTTCCTTATTAGTTTTTCTTTTTCGTTTTGGATTTCGCTTTTTGGTTTTGTTATTTAAAAGTTTTTTTACAATGGGAAGCAACAGTTTTGGTAAACTAGTTCTCGTATGATCGCACCCGTTAGGATTCTCCATTTTTATTCCTATATTCCCAAATGTGGGAGGAACGCAGTGACGTTTACGTCGTGCATGCGAGTTTAGCAAGATACGTTCATTAGACCGCTCTTTTTTCACCGAACATCGCAAAAAAATATAAAAAGGGGTGCAATACGAGGACTTCCAAGGGGGTCACCCATCCTAGTACTACTCTCGCCCAAGCACGCTTAACTTCGGAGTTCTGATGGGATCCGGTGCCTTTGTGGTGGTATGATCACACCTGTTAGGATTCTCCACTTTTATTCCTATATTCCCACATGTGGGTGGAACGCAGTGACGTTTATGTCCTGCATGCGAGTTTACCGAGACACGTTCACTAGATCGCTCTTTTATCAACGGACTACACAAAAAAATATATAAAAGGAGGTGCAATACGAGGACTCCCCAAGGGGTCATTGATGCGGTTGAAGAGCAAGCGTGTCAGTTTATAGAAAGATTTGATCCAGTGGCAATTTGGTAATTTTTGCCAAGTTTGGAGTGCCGGACTTTCGCATTTTTGGAGCCCAATTTCATTGGAAACGGGACAACGATCAAAAGTCACATGCGTTACGCTCGTGAACTGCTGGGTTTTTTGCCAAATTTTATCGTTTAGGCCTTCAAAATTATATTTTTTTGTTCTCAGGTTATTTTGGTAATTTTCCTTATTAGTTTTTCTTTTTCGTTTTGGATTCCGCTTTTTTGGTTTTGTTATTTTAAAGTTTTTTTACAATGGGAAGCAACAGTTTTGGTAAACTAGTTCTCGTATGATCGCACCCGTTACGATTCTCCATTTTTATTCCTATATTCCCAAATGTTTGAGGAAAGTAGTGACGTTTACGTCGTGCATGCGAGTTTAGCAAGATACGTTCATTAGACCGCTCTTTTTTCACCGAACATCGCAAAAAAAATATAAAAAGGGGTGCAACACGAGGACTTCCAAGGGGGTCACCCATCCTAGTACTACTCTCGCCCAAGCACGCTTAACTTCGGAGTTCTGATGGGATCCGGTGCATTTGTGCTGGTATGATCGCACCCGTTAGGATTCCCCACTTTTATTCCTATATTCCCTAATGTGGGTGGAACGCAGTGACGTTTACGTCCTGCATGCGAGTTTACCGAGACACGTTCACTAGACCGCTCTTTTTTCCCCGGACTACACAAAAAAATATATATAAAAGGAGGTGTAATACAAGGACTTCCCAAGGGGTCACTGATGCGGTTGAAGAGCAAGCGTGTCAGATTATATAAAGATCTGATCCAATGGCAATTTGGTAATTTTTGCCAAGTTTGGAGTGCCGGACTTTCGCATTTTCGAAGCCCAATTTCATTGGAAACGGGACAACGATCAAAAGTCACAAGCGCTACGCTCGTGAACTGCAGGGTTTTGGCCAAATTTTATCGTTTAGGGCTTCAAAATTATATTGTTTTGTTCTCGGGTTAGTTTTATAATTTTCCTTATTAGTTTTTCTTTTTCGTTTAGGATTCTGCTTTTAGGGTTTTGTTATTTAAAAGTTTTTTACGATGGGAAGCAACAGTTTTGGTAAACTAGTTCTCGCACGATCGCACCCGTTAGGATTCTCCATTTTTATTCTTACATTCCCAAATGTGGGTGGAGCGCAGTGACATTTACGTCATGCATGCGAGTTTAGGAAGACACGTTCATTAGACCGCTCTTTTTTCACCGAATATCGCAAAAAAATTATAAAAAGGGGTGCAACACGAGGACTTCCAAGGGGGTCACCCATCCTAGTACTACTCTCGCCCAAGCACGCTTAACTTCGGAGTTCTGATGGGATCCGGTGCATTTGTGCTGGTATGATCGTACCCGTTAGGATTCCCCACTTTTATTCCTATATTCCCACATGTGGGTGGAACGCAGTGACGTTTACGTCCTGCATGCGAGTTTACCGAGACACGTTCACTAGACCGCTCTTTTTTCACTAGACTACACAAAAAATATATAAAAGGAGGTGCAATACGAGGACTCCCCAAGGGGTCACTGATGCGGTTGAAGAGCAAGCGTGTCAGTTTATAGAAAGATTTGATCCAGTGGCAATTTGGTAATTTTTGCCAAGTTTGGAGTGCCGGACTTTCGCATTTTCGGAGCACAATTTCATTGGAAACGGGACAACGATCAAAAGTCAAATGCGTTACGCTCGTGAACTGCTGGGTTTTTTGCCAAATTTTATCGTTTAGGCCTTCAAAATTATATTTTTTTGTTCTCATGTTGTTTTGGTAATTTTCCTTATTAGTTTTTCTTTTTCGTTTTGGATTTCGCTTTTTGGTTTTGTTATTTAAAAGTTTTTTTACAATGGGAAGCAACAGTTTTGGTAAACTAGTTCTCGTATGATCGCACCCGTTAGGATTCTCCATTTTTATTCCTATATTCCCAAATGTGGGAGGAACGCAGTGACGTTTACGTCGTGCATGCGAGTTTAGCAAGATACGTTCATTAGACCGCTCTTTTTTCACCGAACATCGCAAAAAAATATAAAAAGGGGTGCAATACGAGGACTTCCAAGGGGGTCACCCATCCTAGTACTACTCTCGCCCAAGCACGCTTAACTTCGGAGTTCTGATGGGATCCGGTGCCTTTGTGGTGGTATGATCACACCTGTTAGGATTCTCCACTTTTATTCCTATATTCCCACATATGGGTGGAACGCAGTGACGTTTATGTCCTGCATGCGAGTTTACCGAGACACGTTCACTAGATCGCTCTTTTATCAACGGACTACACAAACAAAATATATAAAAGGAGGTGCAATACGAGGACTCCCCAAGGGGTCACTGATGCGGTTGAAGAGCAAGCGTGTCAGTTTATAGAAAGATTTGATCCAGTGGCAATTTGGTAATTTTTGCCAAGTTTGGAGTGCCGGACTTTCGCATTTTTGGAGCCCAATTTCATTGGAAACGGGACAACGATCAAAAGTCACATGCGTTACGCTCGTGAACTGCTGGGTTTTTTGCCAAATTTTATCGTTTAGGCCTTCAAAATTATATTTTTTTGTTCTCAGGTTATTTTGGTAATTTTCCTTATTAGTTTTTCATTTTCGTTTTGGATTCCGCTTTTTTGGTTTTGTTATTTTAAAGTTTTTTTACAATGGGAAGCAACAGTTTTGGTAAACTAGTTCTCGTATGATCGCACCCGTTACGATTCTCCATTTTTATTCCTATATTCCCAAATGTTTGAGGAAAGTAGTGACGTTTACGTCGTGCATGCGAGTTTAGCAAGATACGTTCATTAGACCGCTCTTTTTTCACCGAACATCGCAAAAAAAATATAAAAAGGGGTGCAACACGAGGACTTCCAAGGGGGTCACCCATCCTAGTACTACTCTCGCCCAAGCACGCTTAACTTCGGAGTTCTGATGGGATCCGGTGCATTTGTGCTGGTATGATCGCACCCGTTAGGATTCCCCACTTTTATTCCTATATTCCCTAATGTGGGTGGAACGCAGTGACGTTTACGTCCTGCATGCGAGTTTACCGAGACACGTTCACTAAACCGCTCTTTTTTCACCGGACTACACAAAAAAATATATAAAAGGAGGTGCAACACGAGGACTACCAAAGGGGTCACTGATGCGGTTGAAGAGCAAGCGTTTCAGTTTATGAAAAGATTTGATCCAGTGGCAATTTGGTAATTTTTGCCAAGTTTGGAGTGCATGATTTTCGCATTTTCGGAGCCCAATTTCATTGGAAACGGGACAACGATCAAAAGTCACAAGCGCTACGCTCGTGAACTGCAGGATTTTCGGTCAAATTTTATCGTTTAGGTCTTCAAAATTATATTTTTTTGTTCTCGGGTTATTTTTGTAATTTTCCTTATTAGTTTTTCTTTTTCGTTTTGGATTTTGCTTTTAAGGTTTTGTTATTTAAAAGTTTTTTACGATGGGAAGCAACTGTTTTGGTAAACTAGTTCTCGTATGATCGCACCCGTTAGGATTCTCCATTTTTATTCCTACATTCCCAAATGTGGGTGGAGCGCAGTGACATTTACGTCATGTATGCGAGTTTAGCAAGACACGTTAATTAGACCGCTCTTTTTTCACCGAATATTGCAAAAAAATATAAAAAGGGGTGCAACACGAGGACTTTCAAGGGGGTCACCCATCCTAGTTCTACTCTCGCCCAAGCACGCTTAACTTCGAAGTTCTGATGGGATCCGGTGCATTTGTGCTGGTATGATCGCACCCGTTAGGATTCCCCACTTTTATTCCTATATTCCCACATGTGGGTGGAACGCAGTGACGTTTACGTCCTGCATGCGAGTTTACCGAGACACGTTCACTAGATCGCTCTTTTTTCACCGAACTACACAAAAAAATATATAAAAGGAGGTGCAATACGAGGACTCCCCAAGGGGTCACTGATGCGGTTGAAGAGCAAGCGTGTCATTTTATAGAAATATTTGATCCAGTGGCAATTTGGTAATTTTTTCAAAGTTTGGAGTGCCGGACTTTCGCATTTTTGGAGCCCAATTTGATTAGAAACGGGACAACGATCAAAAGTCACAAGCGCTACGCTCGTGAACTGCAGGGTTTTTGGCCAAATTTTATCGTTTAGGGCTTCAAAATTATATTGTTTTGTTCTCGGGTTAGTTTTATAATTTTCCTTATTAGTTTTTCTTTTTCGTTTTGGATTCTGCTTTTAGGGTTTTGTTATTTAAAAGTTTTTTACGATGGGAAGCAACAGTTTTGGTAAACTAGTTCTCGTATGATCGCACCCGTTAGATTCTCCATTTTTATTCTTACATTCCCAAATGTGGGTGGAGCGCAGTGACATTTACGTCATGCATGCGAGTTTAGCAAGACACGTTCATTAGACCGCTCTTTTTTCACCGAATATCGCAAAAAAATTATAAAAAGGGGTGCAACACGAGGACTTCCAAGGGGGTCACCCATCCTAGTACTACTCTCGCCCAAGCACGCTTAACTTCGGAGTTCTGATGGGATCCGGTGCATTTGTGCTGGTATGATCGTACCCGTTAGGATTCCCCACTTTTATTCCTATATTCCCACATGTGGGTGGAACGCAGTGACGTTTACGTCCTGCATGCGAGTTTACCGAGACACGTTCACTAGACCGCTCTTTTTTCACCAGACTACACAAAAAATTTATAAAAGGAGGTGCAATACGAGGACTCCCCAAGGGGTCACTGATGCGGTTGAAGAGCAAGCGTGTCAGTTTATAGAAAGATTTGATCCAGTGGCAATTTGGTAATTTTTGCCAAGTTTGGAGTGCCGGACTTTCGCATTTTCGGAGCCCAATTTCATTGGAAACGGGACAACGATCAAAAGTCAAATGCGTTACGCTCGTGAACTGCTGGGTTTTTTTGCCAAATTTTATCGTTTAGGCCTTCAAAATTATATTTTTTTGTTCTCAGGTTGTTTTGGTAATTTTCCTTATTAGTTTTTCTTTTTCATTTTGGATTTCGCTTTTTGGTTTTGTTATTTAAAAGTTTTTTTACAATGGCAAGCAACAGTTTTGGTAAACTAGTTCTCGTATGATCGCACCCATTAGGATTCTCCATTTTTATTCCTATATTCCCAAATGTGGGAGGAACGCAGTGACGTTTACGTCGTGCATGCGAGTTTAGCAAGATACGTTCATTAGACCGCTCTTTTTTCACCGAACATCGCAAAAAAAATATAAAAAGGGGTGCAATACGAGGACTTCCAAGGGGGTCACCCATCCTAGTACTACTCTCGCCCAAGCACGCTTAACTTCGGAGTTCTGATGGGATCCGGTGCCTTTGTGGTGGTATGATCACACCTGTTAGGATTCTCCACTTTTATTCCTATATTCCCACATGTGGGTGGAACGCAGTGACGTTTATGTCCTGCATGCGAGTTTACCGAGACACGTTCACTAGATCGCTCTTTTATCAACGGACTACACAAAAAATATATATAAAAGGAGGTGCAATACGAGGACTCCCCAAGGGGTCACTGATGCGGTTGAAGAGCAAGCGTGTCAGTTTATAGAAAGATTTGATCCAGTGGCAATTTGGTAATTTTTGCCAAGTTTGGAGTGCCGGACTTTCGCATTATTGGAGCCCAATTTCATTGGAAACAGGACAACGATCAAAAGTCACATGCGTTACGCTCGTGAACTGCTGGGTTTTTTGCCAAATTTTATCGTTTAGGCCTTCAAAATTATATTTTTTTGTTCTCAGGTTATTTTGGTAATTTTCCTTATTAGTTTTTCATTTTCGTTTTGGATTCCGCTTTTTTGGTTTTGTTATTTTAAAGTTTTTTTACAATGGGAAGCAACAATTTTGGTAAACTAGTTCTCGTATGATCGCACCCGTTACGATTCTCCATTTTTATTCCTATAATCCCAAATGTTTGAGGAAAGTAGTGACGTTTACGTCGTGCATGCGAGTTTAGCAAGATACGTTCATTAGACCGCTCTTTTTTCACCGAACATCGCAAAAAAAATATAAAAAGGGGTGCAATACGAGGACTTCCAAGGGGGTCACCCATCCTAGTACTACTCTCGCCCAAGCACGCTTAACTTCGGAGTTCTGATGGGATCCGGTGCCTTTGTGGTGGTATGATCACAACTGTTAGGATTCTCCACTTTTATTCCTATATTCCCACATGTGGGTGGAACGCAGTGACGTTTATGTCCTGCATGCGAGTTTACCGAGACACGTTCACTAGATCGCTCTTTTATCAACGGACTACACAAAAAATATATATAAAAGGAGGTGCAATACGAGGACTCCCCAAGGGGTCACTGATGCGGTTGAAGAGCAAGCGTGTCAGTTTATAGAAAGATTTGATCCAGTGGCAATTTGGTAATTTTTGCCAAGTTTGGAGTGCCGGACTTTCGCATTTTTGGAGCCCAATTTCATTGGAAACAGGACAACGATCAAAAGTCACATGCGTTACGCTCGTGAACTGCTGGGTTTTTTGCCAAATTTTATCGTTTAGGCCTTCAAAATTATATTTTTTTGTTCTCAGGTTATTTTGGTAATTTTCCTTATTAGTTTTTCATTTTCGTTTTGGATTCCGCTTTTTTGGTTTTGTTATTTTAAAGTTTTTTTACAATGGGAAGCAACAGTTTTGGTAAACTAGTTCTCGTATGATCGCACCCGTTACGATTCTCCATTTTTATTCCTATATTCCCAAATGTTTGAGGAAAGTAGTGACGTTTACGTCGTGCATGCGAGTTTAGCAAGATACGTTCATTAGACCGCTCTTTTTTCACCGAACATCGCAAAAAAAATATAAAAAGGGGTGCAACACGAGGACTTCCAAGGGGGTCACCCATCCTAGTACTACTCTCGCCCAAGCACGCTTAACTTCGGAGTTCTGATGGGATCCGGTGCATTTGTGCTGGTATGATCGCACCCGTTAGGATTCCCCACTTTTATTCCTATATTCCCTAATGTGGGTGGAACGCAGTGACGTTTACGTCCTGAATGCGAGTTTACCGAGATACGTTCACAAGACCGCTCTTTTTTCACCGGACTACACAAAAAAATATATAAAAGGAGGTGCAACACGAGGACTACCAAAGGGGTCACTGATGCGGTTGAAGAGCAAGCATTTCAGTTTATGAAAAGATTTGATCTAGTGGCAATTTGGTAATTTTTGCCAAGTTTGGAGTGCATGATTTTAGCATTTTCGGAGCCCAATTTCAATGGAAATGGGACAACGATCAATTGTCACAAGCGTTGCGCTTGTGAACTGCAGGATTTTCGGTCAAATTTTATCGTTTAGGTCTTCAAAATTATATTTTTTTGTTCTCGGGTTATTTTTGTAATTTTCCTTATTAGTTTTTCTTTTTCGTTTTGGATTTTGCTTTTAGGGTTTTGTTATTTAAATGTTTTTTACGATGGGAAGCAACTGTTTTGGTAAACTAGTTCTCGTATGATCACACCCGTTAGGATTCTCTATTTTTATTCCTACATTCCCAAATGTGGGTGGAGCGCCGTGACATTTACGTCATGCATGCGCGTTTAGCAAGGCACGTTCATTAGACCGCTCTTTTTTCACCGAATATCGCAAAAAAAATATAAAAAGGGGTGCAACACGAGGACTTTCAAGGGGGTCACCCATCCTAGTACTATTCTCGCCCAAACACGCTTAACTTCGGAGTTCTGATGGGATCCGGTGCATTTGTGCTGGTATGATCGCACCCGTTAGGATTCCCCACTTTTATTCCTATATTCCCACATGTGGGTGGAACGCAGTGACGTTTACGTCCTGCATGTGAGTTTACCAAGACACGTTCACTAGATCGCTCTTTTTTCACCGAACTACACAAAAAAATATATAAAAGGAGATGCAATACGAGGACTCCCCAAGGGGTCACTGATGCGGTTGAAGAGCAAGCGTGTCATTTTATAGAAATATTTGATCCAGTGGCAATTTGGTAATTTTTTCAAAGTTTGGAGTGCCGGACTTTCGCATTTTCGGAGCCCAATTTCATTGGAAACGGGAAAACGATCAAAAGTCACCAGTGCTACGCTCGTGAACTGCAGGATTTTCGGCAAAATTTTATCGTTTAGGGCTTCAAAATTATATTGTTTTGTTCTCGGGTTATTTTTGTAATTTTCCTTATTAGTTTTTCTTTTTTATTTTGGATTCTGCTTTTAGGGTTTTGTTATTTAAAAGTTTTTTACGATGGGAAGCAACAGTTTTGGTAAACTAGTTGTCGTATGATCGCACCCGTTAGGATTCTCCATTTTTATTCCTACATTCCCAAATGTGGGTGGAGCGCAGTGACGTTTACATCATGCATGCGAGTTTAGCAAGACACGTTCATTAGACCGCTCTTTTTTCACCGAACATCGCAAAAAAATATAAAAAGGGGTGCAACACGAGGACTTCCAAGGGGGTGACCCATCCTAGTACTACTCTCGCCCAGGCACGCTTAACTTCAGAGTTCTGATGGGATCTGGTGCATTAGTGCTGGTATGATCGCACCCGTTAGGATTCTCCACTCTTATTCTTATATTCCCACATGTGGGTGGAACGCAGTGACGTTTACGTCCTGAATGCGAGTTTACCGAGATACGTTCACAAGAACGCTCTTTTTTCACCGGACTACACAAAAAAATATATAAAAAGAGGTGCAACACGAGGACTACCAAAGGGGTCACTGATGCGGTTGAAGAGCAAGCGTGTCAGTTTATGAAAAGATTTGATCTAGTGGCAATTTGGTAATTTTTGCCAAGTTTGGAGTGCATGATTTTAGCATTTTCAGAGCACAATTTCATTGGAAACAGGACAACGATCAAAAGTCACAAGCGCTACGCTCGTGAACTGCAGGGTTTTCGGTCAAATTTTATCGTTTAGGTCTTCAAAATTATATTTTTTTGTTCTTGGGTTATTTTTGTAATTTTCCTTATTAGTTTTTCTTTTTCGTTTTGGATTTTGCTTTTAGGGTTTTGTTATTTAAAAGTTTTTTACGATGGGAAGCAACTGTTTTGGTCAACTAGTTCTCGTATGATCGCACCCGTTACGATTCTCCATTTTTATTCCTACATTCCCAAAAGTGGGTGGAACGCAGTGACGTTTACGTCGTGCATGCGAGTTTAGCAAGGCACGTTCATTAGACCGCTCTTTTTTCACCGAACATCGCAAAAAAAATATAAAAAGGGGTGCAACACGAGGATTTCCTAGGGGGTCACCCATCCTAGTACAACTCTCACCCAAGCACACTTGACTTCGGAGTTCTGATTGGATCCGGAGCATTAGTGCTGGTATGATCGCACCCGTTAGGGTTCTCCACTTTTATTCCTATATTCCCACATGTGGGTGGAACGCAGTGACGTTTACATCCTACATGCGAGTTTACCGAGACACGTTCACTAGACCGCCCTTTTTTCACCGGACTACACAAAAAAAATATATTAAAGGAGGTGCAACACGAGGACTTCCCAAGGGGTCACTGATGCGGTTGATGAGCAAGCGTGTCAGTTTATAGAAAGATTTTATTCAGTGGCAATTTTGTAATTTTTGCCAAGTTTGGAGTGCCGAACTTTCGCATTTTCGGAGCCCAATTTCATTGGAAACGGGACAACGATCAAAAGTCACAAGCGCTATGCTCGTGAACTGCAGGGTTTTCGACCAAATTTTATCGTTTAGGCCTTCAAAATTATATTGTTTTGTTCTCGGGTTGTTTTTGTAATTTTCCTTATTAATTTTTCTTTTTCGTTTTGGATTCTGCTTTTAGGGTTTTGTTATTTAAAAGTTTTTTACGATGGGAAGCTACAGTTTTGGTAAACTAGTTCTCGTATGATCGCACCCGTTAGGATTCTCCATTTTTATTCCTACATTCCTAAATGTGGGTGGAGCGCAGTGACGTTTACGTCATGCATGCGAGTTTAGCAAGACACGTTCATTAGACCGCTCTTTTTTCACCGAACATCGCAAAAAAAAATATAAAAAGGGTTGCAACACGAGGACTTCTAAGGGGGTCACCCATCCTAGTACTACTCTCGCCCAAGCACGCATAACTTCGGAGTTCTGATGGGATCCGGTGCATTAGTGCTGGTATGATCGCACCCGTTAGGATTCTCCACTTTTATTCCTATATTCTCACATGTGGGTGGAACGCAGTGACCTTTACGTCCTGCATGCGAGTTTACCGAGATACGTTCACAAAACCGCTCTTTTTTCACCGGACTACACAAAAAAATATATAAAAAGAGGTGCAACACGAGGACTACCAAAGGAGTCACTGATGCGGTTGAAGAGCAAGCGTGTCAGTTTATGAAAAGATTTGATCTAGTGGCAATTTGGTAATTTTTGCCAAGTTTGGAGTGCATGATTTTAGCATTTTCAGAGCACAATTTCATTGGAAACGGGACAACGATCAAAAGTCACAAGCGCTACGCTCGTGAACTGCAGGGTTTTCGGTCAAATTTTATCGTTTAGGTCTTCAAAATTATATTTTTTTGTTCTTGGGTTATTTTTGTAATTTTCCTTATTAGTTTTTCTTTTTCGTTTTGGATTTTGCTTTTAGGGTTTTGTTATTTAAAAGTTTTTTACGATGGGAAGCAACTGTTTTGGTCAACTAGTTCTCGTATGATCGCACCCGTTACGATTCTCCATTTTTATTCCTACATTCCCAAAAGTGGGTGGAACGCAGTGACGTTTACGTCGTGCATGCGAGTTTAGCAAGGCACGTTCATTAGACCGCTCTTTTTTCACCGAACATCGCAAAAAAAATATAAAAAGGGGTGCAACACGAGGATTTCCTAGGGGGTCACCCATCCTAGTACAACTCTCACCCAAGCACACTTGACTTCGGAGTTCTGATGGGATCCGGAGCATTAGTGCTGGTATGATCGCACCCGTTAGGGTTCTCCACTTTTATTCCTATATTCTCACATGTGGGTGGAACGCAGTGACGTTTACATCCTACATGCGAGTTTACCGAGACACGTTCACTAGACCGCCCTTTTTTCACCGGACTACACAAAAAAAATATATTAAAGGAGGTGCAACACGAGGACTTCCCAAGGGGTCACTGATGCGGTTGATGAGCAAGCGTGTCAGTTTATAGAAAGATTTTATTCAGTGGCAATTTGGTAATTTTTGCCAAGTTTGGAGTGCCGAACTTTCGCATTTTCGGAGCCCAATTTCATTGGAAACGGGACAACGATCAAAAGTCACAAGCGTTACGCTCGTGAACTGCAGGGTTTTCGACCAAATTTTATCGTTTAGGCCTTCAAAATTATATTGTTTTGTTCTCGGGTTGTTTTTGTAATTTTCCTTATTAATTTTTCTTTTTCGTTTTGGATTCTGCTTTTAGGGTTTTGTTATTTAAAAGTTTTTTACGATGGGAAGCTACAGTTTTGGTAAACTAGTTCTCGTATGATCGCACCCGTTAGGATTCTCCATTTTTATTCCTACATTCCTAAATGTGGGTGGAGCGCAGTGACGTTTACGTCATGCATGCGAGTTTAGCAAGACACGTTCATTAGACCGCTCTTTTTTCACCGAACATCGCAAAAAAAAATATAAAAAGGGGTGCAACACGAGGACTTCTAAGGGGGTCACCCATCCTAGTACTACTCTCGCCCAAGCACGCATAACTTCGGAGTTCTGATGGGATCCGGTGCATTAGTGCTGGTATGATCGCACCCGTTAGGATTCTCCACTTTTATTCCTATATTCTCACATGTGGGTGGAACGCAGTGACCTTTACGTCCTGCATGCGAGTTTACCGAGATACGTTCACAAAACCGCTCTTTTTTCACCGGACTACACAAAAAAATATAAAAAAAGAGCTGCAACACGAGGACTTCCCAAGGGGTTACTGATGCGGTTGAAGAGCAAGCGTGTCAGTTTATGAAAATATTTGATCTAGTGCCAATTTGGTAATTTTTGCCAAGTTTGGAGTGCATGATTTTAGCATTTTCGGAGCCCAATTTCATTGGAAACCGGACAACGATCAAAATTCACAAGCGTTACGCTTGTGAACTGCAGGGTTTTCGGTCAAATTTTATCGTTTAGGCCTTCAAAATTATATTTTTTTTTGTTCTCGGGTTATTTTTGTAATTTTCCTTATTAGTTTTTCTTTTTCGTTTTGGATTTTTCTTTTAGGGTTTTGTTATTTAAAAGTTTTTTACGATGGGAAGCAACTGTTTTGGTAAACTAGTTCTCGTATGATCGCACCCGTTAGTATTCTCCATTTTTATTCCTACATTCCAAAATGTGGGTGGAACGCAGTGACGTTTACGTCGTGCATGCGAGTTTAGCAAGACACGTTCATTAGACCGCTCTTTTTTCACCGAACATCGCAAAAAAATATAAAAAGGGGTGCAACACGAGGATTTCCCAGGGGGTCACCCATCCTAGTACTACTCTCACCCAAGCACGCTTGACTTCGGAGTTCTGATGGGATCCGGTGCATTAGTGCTGGTATGATCGAACCCGTTAGGGTTCTCCACTTTTATTCCTATATTCCTACATGTGGGTGGAACGCAGTGACGTTTACGTCCTGTATGCGAGTTTACCGAAACACGTTCACTAGACCGCTCTTTTTTCATCGGACTACACAAAAAAAATATATTAAAGGAGGTGCAACACGAGGACTTCCCAAGAGGTCACTGATGCGGTTGAAGAGCAAGCGTGTCAGTTTATAGAAAGATTTGATTCAGTGGCAGTTTGGTACTTTTTGCCAAGTTTGGAGTGCCGAACTTTTGCATTTTCGGAGCCCAATTTCATTGGAAACGGGAAAACGATCAAAAGTCACCAGTGCTACGCTCGTGAACTGCAGGGTTTTCGGCAAAATTTTATTGTTTAGGCCTTCAAAATTATATTGTTTTGTTCTCGGGTTATTTTTGTAATTTTCCTTATTAGTTTTTCTTTTTTATTTGGGATTCTGCTTTTAGGGTTTTGTTATTTAAAAGTTTTTTACGATGGGAAGCAACCGTTTTGGTAAACTAGTTGTCGTATGATCGCACCCGTTAGGATTCTCCATTTTTATTCCTACATTCCCAAATGTGGGTGGAGCGCAGTGACGTTTACGTCATGCATGCGAGTTTAGCAAGACACGTTCATTAGACCGCTCTTTTTTCACCGAACATCGCAAAAAAATATAAAAAGGGGTGCAACACGAGAACTTCCAAGGGGGTGACCCATCCTAGTACTACTCTCGCCCAGGCACGCTTAACTTCAGAGTTCTGATGGGATCTGGTGCATTAGTGCTGGTATGATCGCACCCGTTAGGATTCTCCACTCTTATTCCTATATTCCCACATGTGGGTGGAACGCAGTGACGTTTACGTCCTGAATGCGAGTTTACCGAGATACGTTCACAAGAACGCCCTTTTTTCACCGGACTACACAAAAAAATATATAAAAAGAGGTGCAACACGAGGACTACCAAAGGGGTCACTGATGCGGTTGAAGAGCAAGCGTGTCAGTTTATGAAAAGATTTGATCTAGTGGCAATTTGGTAATTTTTGCCAAGTTTGGAGTGCATGATTTTTGCATTTTCGGAGCCCAATTTCATTGGAAACGGGACAACGATCAAAAGTCACAAGCGCTACGCTCGTGAACTGCAGGTTTTTCGGTCAAATTTTATCGTTTACGTCGTGCATGCGAGTTTTCTGAGACACGTTCACTAGACCGCTCTTTTTTCATCGGACTACACAAAAAAATATATAAAAGGAGGTGCAACACGGGGACTTCCCAAGGGGTCACTGATACGGTTGAAGAGCAAGCGTGTCACTTTCTGGAAAGATTTGATAGATGATGGAAAGATTTGATCCACTGACAATTTGGTAATTTTTGCCAAGTTTGGAGTGCCGAATTTTCGCATTTTCGGAGCCCAATTTCATTGGAAACGGGACAACGATCAAAAGTCACAATCGCTACACTCGTGAACTGCAATGTTTTCGGCCAAATTTTATCATTTAGGCCTTCAAAATTACATTTTTTTGTTCTCGGGTTATTTTTGTAATTTTTCTTATTAGTTTTTCTTTTTCATGTTGGATTCCGCTTTTAGGGTTTTGTTTATTTAAACGTTTGTTACGATGGGAAGTAACAATTTTGGTAAACTATTTCTCTTATGATCGCAACCGTTAGGATTCTCTATTTTTATTCCTACATTCCCACATTGGGTGGAACGCAGTGACGTTTACGTCGTGTATGCGAGTTTAGCAAGACACGTTCATTACACCGCTCTTTTTTTACCGAACATCGTAAAAAAATATAAAAGGGGTGTAACACGAGGACTTCCCAGGGGGTAACCCATCCTAGTACTACTCTCGCCCAAGCACGCTTAACTTCCGAGTTCTGATGGGATCCGGTGCATTAGTGCTGGTGTGATCGCACCAGTTACGATTCTCCACTTTTATTCCTATATTCCCACTTGTGGGTGGAACACAGTGACGTTTACGTCCTGCATGCGAGTTTACCGAGATACGTTCACAAAACCGCTCTTTTTTCACCGGACTACACAAAAAAATATATAAAAAGAGGTGCAACACGAGGACTACCAAAGGGGTCACTGATGCGGTTGAAGAGCAAGTGTGTCAGTTTATGGAAAGATTTCATCCAGTGGTAATTTGGTAGTTTTTGCCAAGTTTTGAGTGCCGGATTTTCGCGTTTTCGGAGCCCAATTTCATTGGACACGGGACAACGATCAAAAGTCACAAGCGCTACTCCTGTGAACTGCAGGGTTTTCAGCAAAATTTTATCGTTTAGGCCTTCAAAATTATTTTTGTTTTTTCTAGTGTTATTTTTGAAATTTTCCTTATTAGTTTTTCTTTTTCGTTTTGGATTCCGCTTTTAGGGTTTTGTTATTTAAAAGTTTTTTACGATGGGAAGAAACTGTTTTGGTAAACTAGTTCTCGTATGATCGCACCTGTTAAGATTCTCCATTTTTATTCCTACATTCTCAAATATGGGTGGAACGCAGTGACGTTTACGTCGTGCATGCGAGTTTAGCAAGATACGTTCATTAGCCCGCTCTTTTTTCACCAAACATCGCAAAAAATTATAAAAAGGGTTGCAACACGAGGACTTCCAAGGGGGTCACCCATCCTAGTACTACTCCCGTCCAAGCACGCTTAACTTCGGAGTTCTGATGGGATCCGGTGCATTAGTGCTTGTATGATCGCACCCGTTAGGATTCTCCACTTTTATTCCTATATTCCCACATGTGGGTGGAACGCAGTGACGTTTACGTCCTGCATGCGAGTTTACCGAGATACGTTCACAAAACCGCTCTTTTTTCACCGGACTACACAAAAAAATATATAAAAAGAGGTGCAACACGAGGACTACCAAAGGGGTCACTGATGCGGTTGAAGAGCAAGCGTGTCAGTTTATGAAAAGATTTGATCTAGTGGCAATTTGGTAATTTTTGCCAAGTTTGGAGTGCATAATTTTAGCATTTTCGGAGCCCAATTTCATTGGAAACGGGACAACGATCAAAAGTCACAAGCGTTGCGCTTGTGAACTGCAGGGTTTTCGGTCAAATTTTATCGTTTAGGCCTTCAAAATTATATTTTTTTGTTCTCGGGTTATTTTTGTAATTTTCCTTACATATGGGAATATAGGAATAAAAGTGGATAATCCTAACGGGTGCGATCATACCAGCACTAATTCACCGGATCCCATCAGAACTCTGAAGGTAAGCGTGCTTGGGCGAGAGTAGTACTAGGATGGGTGACCCCCTAGGAAGTCCTCTTGTTGCACCCTTTCTTTATATTTTTTTTGCGATGTTCGATGAAAAAAGAGTGTACTAGTGAACGTGTCTTGGCAAAATCGCCTGCGCGACGAAAAAGTCATTGTGTTCCACCCATATATGGGAATATAAGAATAAAAATGGAGAATCCTAACGGGTGCGTTCATACGAGAAATAGTTGACCAGAACTGTTGCTTCCCGTCGTAACAAACGTTTAAATAACAAAACCCTAAAAGCAGAATCCAAAACGGAAAAGAAAAACTAATAAGGAAAATTAGAAAAATAACCTTAAAAGAATTAAATGTAATTTTGAAGGCCTAAACAATAAAATTTGACAAAAAAAACCCTGCAGTTCACGAGCGCAACGCTGGTTACTTTTGATCGTTGACCCGTTTCCAATGAAATTAGGCTCCGAAAATGAGAAAATCCGGCACTCCAAAGTTGAAAAAAATTACCAAATTGCCAGTGGATCAAATCTTTCCATCATCTATCAAATCTTTTCGTAAACTGACACGCTTGCTCTTAAACCGCATCAGTGACCCCTTGGGAAGTCCTCGTCTTGAACCTTTTATATTTTTTTGTGTATTCCGGTGAAAAAAGAGCGTACTAGTGAACGTGTCATGGTAAACTCGAATGCACGACGTAAACGTCACTGCGTTCCACCCATATTTGAGAATATAGGAATAAAAATGGAGAATACTAACGGGTGCGATCATACCAGCACTAATGCTCCGAATCCCATTACAACTCCGAAATTAAGCGTGCTTGGGCGAGAGTAGTACTAGGATGGGCGACCCCCTGGGAAGTCCTCGTGTTGCACCCCTTTTTATATTTTTTTTGCAATGTTCGGTGAAAAAAGAGCGTACTAGCGAACGTGTGTTGGTAAACTTGCGTGCACGACGTAAACGTCATTGCGTTCCACCCATATGTGGGAATATAGGAATAAAAGTGGAGAATCCTAACGGGTACGATCATACGAGAACACGTATACCAAAACTGTTGCTTCCCATCGTAACAAACGTTTAAATTACGAAACCTTAAAAGCGGAATCCAAAATGGATAAGAAAAACTAATAAGGAAAATTACAAAAATAACCCGAAAACAATAAAATGTAATTTTGAAGGCCTAAACGATAAAATTTGACCAAAAAACCCTGCAGTTCACGAGCGCAGCGCTGGTGACTTTTGATTGTTGACCCGTTTCCAATGAAATTAGGCTCCGAAAATGCGAAAATCCGGCACTCCAAACTTGACAAAAATTACCAAATTGCCATTGGATCAAATATTTCCTTAAACTGACACGCTTGCTCTTCAACCGCATCAGTGACCCCTTGGGAAGTCCTCGTGTTGCACCACTTTTTATATTTTTTTGCGATGTTCGATGAAAAAAGAGCGGTCCAGTGAACGTGTCTTGGTAAATTCGTATGCATGACGTAAACGTCACTGCGTTCCACCCAAATGTGGGAATATAGGAATAAAAATAGAGAATCCTAACGGGTGCGATCATACCAGCACTAATGCACCGAATCCCATCAGAACTCCGAACACTACAAGAAAAATGTCTAACAGCGACCAACAATATCAGCGACCGCCTTTACGGTCGCTGATATAACTAGTAGCGACCGATATCTGCGACCAGACATTAATCTAGTCGCTAATTAATTTTAGCGACCGCATGCGGTCGCTGAGTGGTCGCTAACACACATTTCCCTCGAAAAATTTGGCACGAAATGTTGGCGCCAAGGGTATGTGCGACCAATTAATATCAGCGACCGCATGCAGTCGCTGATAAATCCATGTCACTAAAAAGTAGCGACCGCATACGGTCGCGGATAACGGTCGCTGATCAAACTTAATTTACCCAGTTTCAGTCATTCACAGAAACAGAAACGAAAGAAAAAAAAGAGGGAGATCGAATAGAGAGAAGAGGGAGAGAAGAAAAAGGAGAAGACGCACGCACGCCACCCACCGCCGCCGCCACTGCCATCGTTGCTGCCGCCGCCCATAGGTAACCTAACTATGAAAGCACTATCTTATATTGCTACTGAATTTCTTGTACAATAGTTTGGGGAAAAGCTAGTTCATACAATAAATTATCTTATATTGCTACTGAATTTTTATTTTAAGAGTTAATTTAGAGCTATGAATTTGGGTATGAATTCTAGTAGTTCATTGTGGTATGAATTTGGGATTATTGCATTTGGGATTACTGAAATTTATAACTTCTTATTGAAATTGGAAATATACTGAAATTGTTGCAAAGAGTTTTATGAGATTACTGAAATTTTTAGGTTAAATTTTTTTTAGGGTTAATATGTGTTTAATATACTGAATATGTGTTTTAATATCTGTTGAAATTGGGAATATACTGAATATGTGTTATTCAACCTTGTGTGTTATTCAAATTTGGGTTGTTTCTTCAGACTCACCTTGATTTTAGCAAAGATTTCTTATGCGTCTGTGTATCACCTAATAAGGAGCTATATTTATGGGTTACTTAATTGTAGTCGATTAGAAATTCAGTATGTTTGGCAGAGTTCAATTGGATAACCTCTTTTATCCAAGACAAGATGTAAGGATTAGCATATTTTCCTCCCTCTCCAAATACAGTAATAGGTCTTGAAACAGTCCTTGAGATGACGCATAACTAATTCTGTTGATTCTCACGTTCCGCGAGGTTTGTGATTAATAGTAATATTACCAATGTTAGCGTGAAGTTTAATACTAAAATACTATCATCCCGACAAAGGCTCAAACCACCATAACATAGGAGTGTGTGTTAAAACATATATTATTTTTTTAGCTTAGCTTAGAATCAGCATGCAGGAACCAACAATCTCAAAGTCCAGCAGCTGGTCTGGTATAATAAATGCTTGAATTTGACACTAACCTCAAGAACATTATATATATATATAAGGAGGGAAGAAAGAGGATGAAGACTATGGGTAAATAAGCCCAAGTGATGGTACAATGATGATGACTACTGGATTGTTTAGACATAAAATGTACAATTATGAACTCTCGGGCTGTGCCAATGCAAATGTGGCCAATATAAAGTTGCTAGTTTTATAACTCCACTCCGTACACTTCCAAAAAAGAAATAAATTGTTGATGAAAACAGCTAAACTACCCTTGTTCATTTAACTTCCTAGCTAGGACTAGTCTCATTAACCCATATATTATACGACACTGTACTATCACTCCAAGCTTGGTTGTTAGCATGGTAAGCTATTAGGGGGTTGTTAAGCCAAAATAGGCAGTGCTAGGGAACTGTTAGTGCAACAGAAAAGGTAACTAGACACACTTGGTCAATAAAGAGACTGTTAATCATTCGTTCATTAATCATTCGTTAACATCAAGTATGCTTAAATGTTAATCAGATGCTTACAAGTATACTTAAGTCATATGATTACAAGTATGCTCAACTCATATGCTTACAAGTATGCTTAAATGTTAATCATATGCATGCTTACAAGTATGCTCAAGTCATATGTTAACATTAATAATATTGTCTGTAGTAGGTACCGTGGAATCATGGACCTCTATTCAGACCGTAGTTGGATGGCACGATGAAAGTCAAGTGCCCAGATAGGTGCTACAGCTGAATTTAGAGCTGGTTGCCAAGTGTTTTTGGATTATGCGTATAGTCACCCGGAATGTATGAATGGTAAGTCGTAGATACGATGTCCATGTTTGAAGTGTAAGAATGTAAATTATATGGACAGAGACGTGAAGTGTAAGAATGTAAATTATATGGACAGCAAAAATTTGTTTATTTTTTTTTCATATCAGCGACCGCATGTGGTCGCTGATACTTATTAGCGACCGAATTTATATTTGAGACTATCAGCGACCGGATGCGGTCGCTGATACCGGTCGCTACCACGTGGACCACGTTAGCTTTGTTCATGGTCCATGCTGACTCAGCTCAGCGACCGAATTTATCATCTCGGTCGCTCTTATCAGTCGCAGATATAGCGGTCCCTAATAGTGGTCGCTGATGTGCGCCTTAGCGACCAGATTTTGTGCGACGCCGATTAGCGACCGTATGCGGTCGCTGATATCTATCTGTGACTATATTCGGTCGCTGATGAGCGGTCGCTGATAAACATTTTTCTTGTAGTGGAAGTTAAGCGCGCTTGGGGGAGAGTAGTACTAGGATGGGTGACCCCCTGGGAAGTCCTCGTGTTGCACCCTTTTTTAAATTTTCTATGCGATGTTCGGTGAAAAAAGAGCGGTCTAGTGAACGTGTCTTGGTAAACTCGCATGCAAGACGTAAGCGTCACTGCGTTCCACCCAATGTGGGAATATAGGAATAAAAATAGAGAATCTTAACGGGTGCGATCATACGAGAACTAGTTTACCAAAACTGTTGCTTCCCATCGTAACTAACGTTTAAATAACAAAACCGTAAAAGTGGAATCCAAAAAGAAAAACTAATAAGGAAAATTACAAAAATAACCCGAAAGCAAAAAAATGTAATTTTGAAGGCCTAAACGATAAAATTTGGCCAAAAACCATGCAGTTCACGAGCGCAGCGCTGGTTACTTTTGACCGTTGACCCGTTTCCAATGAAAATAGGCTCCAAAAACGAGAAAATCCAGCACTCCAAAGTTGAAAAAAATTACTAAATTTCCACTGGATCAAATCTTTCCATCATCTATGAAATCTTTTCGTAAACTAACACGTTTGCTCTTAAACCGCATCAGTGACCCCTTGGGAAGTCCTCGTGCTGCACCTCCTTTTATATTTTTTGTGTAATCCGGTGAAAAAATAGCGTACTAGTGAACGTGTCTTAGTAAACTCGATTGCACGACGTAAACGTCACTGCGTTCCACCCACTTTTGAGAATATAGGAATAAAAATGGAGAATCCTAACGGGTGCAATCATACCAGTACTAATGCACCGAATCCCATTATAACTCCGAAGTTAAGCGTGCTTGGGCGAGAGTAGTACTAGGATGGGTGACCCCCTGTGAAGTCCTCGTGTTGCACCCCTTTTTATATTTTTTTTGCAATGTTCGGTGAACAAAGAGCGTATTAGTGAACGTGTCTTGGTAAACTCGCACGCACGACATAAACGTCACTGCGTTCCACCCATATGTGGGAATATTGGAAAAAAAAGTGGAGAATCCTAACGGGTGCGATCATACGAGAACTCGTATACCAAAACAGTTTCTTCCCGTTGTAACAAACATTTAAATAACAAAACCCTAAAAGAGGAATCCAAAACGGAAAAGAAAAACTAGTAAGGAAAATTACAAAAATAACTCGAAAATAATAAAATGTAATTTTGAAGGCCTAAACGATAAAATTTGACCAAAAAACCCTGAAGTTCACGAGCGTAGTGCTGGTGACTTTTGAGTGTAGACCCGTTTCCAATGAAATTAGGCTCCGAAAATGCGAAAATTCGGCACTCCGAACTTGACAAAAATTACCAAATTACCATTGGATCAAATATTTCCATAAATTGACACGCTTGTTCTTCAACCGCATCAGTGACCCCTTTGGAAGTCCTCGTGTTGCACCTCCCTTAATATTTTTTTTGTGTAATCCGTTGGAAAAAGAGCGTACTAGTGAACGTGTCTTTGTAAACTCACTTGCACGACGTAAACTTCACTGCGTTCCACCAACATGTGGGAATATAGGAATAAGAATGGAGAATCCTAACGGGTGCGATCATACCAGCACTAATGCACCAGATCCTATCAAAACTCCGAAGTTAAGCGTGCTTGGGCGAGAGTAGTACTAGGATGGGTGACCCCATGGGAAGTCCTCGTGTTGCACCTCCTTTAATATATTTTTTTTGCGATGTTCGTTGAAAAAAGAGCGGTCTAGTGAACGTGTTTGGTAAAGTCGCATGCACGCCGTAAACGTCACTGCGTTCCACACACATGTGGGAATATAGGAATAAAAGTGGAGAATCTTAACGGGTGTGATCATACCAGCACTAATGCGCCGGATCCAATCAGATCTCCAAAGTTAAGCGTGTTTGGGTTAGAGTAGTACTAGGATGGGTTACCCCTGGGAAGTCCTCGTGTTGCACCCCTTTTTATATATTTTTGCGATATTCAGTAAAAAAAGAGCGGTCTATTGAACGTGTCTTGGTAAACTCGCATGCACGACGTAAACGTCAGTACGTTCCACCCACATGTGGGAATATAAGAACAAAAATGGAGAATCCTAACGGGTGCGATCATACGAGAACTAGTTTACCAAAACTGTTGCTTCCCATCGTAACAAAAGTTTAAATAACAAAACTCTAAAAGTGGAATCCAAAAAGAAAAACTAATAAGAAAAATTACAAAAATAACCCGAAAACAAAAAAATGTAATTTTGAAGGCCTAAAAGATAAAATTTGGCCAAAAACCCTGCAGTTCACGAGCGTAGCGCTGGTGACTTTTGATTGTTGACCCGTTTCCAATGAAATTAGGCTCTGAAAATGTAAAAATCTGGCACTCTGAACTTGGCAAAAATTACCAAATTACCATTGGATCAAATATTTCCATAAATAGACACGCTTGCTCTTCAACCGCATCAGTGACCCCTTGGGAAGTCCTCGTGTTTAACCTCCATTTATATTTTTTTGTGTAATCCGGTGGAAAAAGAGCGTACTAGTGAACGTGTCTTGGTAAACTCGCTTGCACGACGTAAACTTCACAGCGTTCCACCTACATGTGGGAATATAGGAATAAGAATGGAGAATCCTAACGGGTGCGATCATACCAGCACTAATGCACCAGATTCCATCAGAACTCCGAAGTTAAGCGTGCTTGGGCGAGAGTAGTACTAGGATAGGTGCCCCCTGGGAAGTCCTCATTTTGCACCCTGTTTATATTTTTTTTACGATGTTCATTAAAAAAAGAGCGGTCTAGTGAATGTGTCTTGGTAAACTCGCATGCACGCCGTAAACGTTACTGCGTTCCACACACATGTGGGAATATAGGAATAAAAATGGAGAATCTTAACGGGTGCAATCATACCAGCACTAATGCACTGGATCCAATCAGATCTCCAAAGTTAAGCGTGTTTGGGTTAGAGTAGTACTAGGATGGGTTACCCCCCTGGGAAGTCCTCGTGTTTCACACCTTTTTATATTTTTTTGCGATGTTCGGTAAAAAAAGAGCGGTCTACTGAACGTGTCTTGGTAAACTCACATGCATGATGTAAACGTCACTGCGTTCCACCCACATTTGGGAATATAGGAATAAAAATGGAGAATCCTAACGGGTGCGATTATACGAGAACTAGTTTACAAAAATTATTGCTTCCCATCGTAACAAACGTTTAAATAACAAAACCCTAAAAGTGGAATCCAAAAAGAAAAACTAATAAGGAAAATTACAAAAATAACCCGAAAGCAAAAAAAAATGTAATTTTGAAGGCCTAAACGATAAAATTTGGCCAAAAACCCTGCAGTTCACGAGCATAACGCTTGTGACTTTTGATCGTTGTCCCATTTCTAATGAAATTGGGCTTCGAAAACGCAAAAATCTGGCCCTCCAAACTTGGCAAAAATTACCAAATTACCACTAGATCAAATCGTTCCATCATCTATCAAATCTTTCCATAAACTGACACGTTTGCTCTTCAACCGCATCAGTGACCCCTTGGGAAGTCCTCGTGTTGCCCCTCCATTTATATATTTTTTTGTGTAGTCTGGTGAAAAAATAGCGGTCTAGTGAACGTGTCTCGGTAAACTCGCATGCACCACGTAAACGTCACTGCTTTCCACCCACACGTGGGAATATAGGAATAAAAGTGGAGAATCCTAACGGGTGCGATCATACCAGCACTAATGCACCGTATCCCATCAAATCTCTAAAGTTAAGCATGTTTGGGTGAGAGTAGTAGTAGGATGGGTGACCCCCAAGGAAGTCCTCGTGTTGCACCCCTTTTTATATTTTTTTTGCGATGTTCGGTGAAAAAAGAGCGGTCTAGTGTGCGTGTCTTGGTAAACTCGCATGCACGACGTAAACATCAATGCGTTCCACCCACATGTGGGAATATAAGAATAAAAATGGAGAATCCTACCGGGTGCGATCATACGAGAACTAGTTTACCTAAACTGTTGCTTCCCATCTTAAGAAACGTTTAAATAACAAAACCCTAAAAGTGGAATAATAAGGAAAATTACAAAAATAACCCGAAAATAAAAAAATGTAATTTTGAACGCCTAAACGATAAAATTTTGCCAAAAACCATGCAGTTCAGGAGCACAGCGCTGGTGACTTTTGATCGTTGTCCCGTTTCCAATGAAATTAAGCTCCGAAAATGCGTAAATCCGACACTCCAAACTTGGAAAAAATTACCAAATTGCCACTGGATCAAATCTTTCCATCATCTATCAAATCTTTCCATAAACTTAGACGCTTGCTCTTCAGCCGCATCAGTGACCCCTTGGTAAGTCCTCGTGTTGTACCTCATTTTATATATTTTTTTGTGTAGTCCGGTGGAAAAAGAGCGGTCTAGTGAACATGTCTCGGTAAACTGGCGTGCACGATGTAAACGTCACTTTCTTCCACCCACATGTGGGAATATAGGAATAAATGTGGAGAATCCTAACGGGTGTTATCATACCAGGACTAATGCACCGGATCGCATCAGAACTCCGAAGTGAAGCGTGCTTGGGCGAGAGTAGTACTAGGATGGGTGACCCCTGGGAAGTCCTCGTGTTGCACCCTTTTTTATATTTTTTTTGCAATGTTCGGTGAAAAAAAAGCGGTCTAGTGAACGTGTCTCGGTAAACTCGGATGCACGACGTAAACATCGCTGAGTTCCACCTACATTTGGGAATATAGGAATAAAAGTGGAGAATCCTAACGGGTGCGATCATACCAGCACTAATGCACCGGATCCCATTAGAACTCCGAAGTTAAGCGTGCTTGGGCGAGAGTAGTACTAGGATGGGTAACCCCCTGGGAAGTCTTCGTGTTGCACCCCTTTTTATATTTTTTTTGCGATGTTCGGTGAAAAAAGAGTGGTCTAGTGAACGTGTCTCGGTAAACTCGCATGCTCGACGTAAACGTTACTGCGTTCCACCCACATTTGGGAATATAGGAATAAAAGTGGAGAATCCTAACGGGTGTGATCGTACCAGCACTAATGCACCGAATCCCATCAGAAAACTGAAGGGAAGCGTGCTTGGGCGAGTGTAGGTAGTACTAGGATGGGTGACCCCCTGGGAAGTCCTCGTGTTGCAACCTTTTTTATATTTTTTTTGCGATGTTCGGTGAAAAAAGAGCGTACTAGTGAACGTGTCTTGGTAAACTCGCCTGCGCGACGTAAACGTCATTGCGTTCCACCCATATGTGGGAATATAGGAATAAAAATGGAGAATCCAAACGGGTGGGATCATATAAGAACTAGTTTACCAGAACGGTTGCTTCCCGTCGTAAAAAACGTTTAAATAACAAAAGCCTAAAAGTTGAATCCAAAATGGAAAAGAAAAACTAATAAGGAAAATTACAAAAATAACCCGAAAAGAATAAAATGTAATTTTGAAGGCCTAAACAATAAAATTTGACCAAAAAACCCTGCAGTTCACGAGCGCAGCGCTGGTTACTTTTGATCGTTGTCCCGTTTCCAATGAAATTAGGCTCCGAAAATGAGAAAATTTGGCACTCCAAAGTTGGAAAAAATTACCAAATTGCCACTAGATTAAATCTTTCCATCATCTATCAAATCTTTCCGTAAACTGACACGCTTGCTTTTAAACCGCATCAGTTGGGAAGTCCTCGTGTTGCACCTCCTTTCATATTTTTTTGTGTAATCCGGTGAAAAAAGAGCGTACTAGTGAACGTGTCTTGATAAACTCGAATGCACGACGTAAACGTCACTGCGTTCCACCCAAATGTGAGAAGATATGAATAAAAATGGAAAATCCTAACGGGTGCGATTATACCAGCACTAATGCACTGGATCCCATCATAACTCCGAAGTTAAGCGTGTTTGGGCGAGAGTAGTACTAGGATGGGTGACCCCCTGTGAAGTTCTCGTGTTGAACCCTTTTTTATATTTTTTTTGCAATGTTCGGTGAAAAAGGAGCGTACTAGTTAACGTGTCTTGGTAAACTCGTATGCACGATGTAAACGTCACTGTGTTCCACCCATATATAGGAATATAGGAATAAAAGTGGAAAATTCTAACGGGTGCGATCATACGAGAACTCGCATACCAAAACTGTTTCTTCCCGTCGTAACAAACGTTTAAATAACAAAACCCTAAAAACGGAATCCAAAACGAAAAAGAAAAATAAATAAGGAAATTTACAAAAATAACCCAAAAACAATAAAATATAATTTTGAAGGCCTAAACGATAAAATTTGACCAAAAAACCCTGCAGTTCACGAGCACAGCGCTGGTGACTTTTGATCGTTGTCCCGTTTCCAATGAAATTGAGCTCCAAAAATGCGTAAATCCGACACTCCAAACTTGGAAAAAATTACCAAATTGCCACTGGATCAAATCTTTCCATCATCTATCAAATCTTTCGTAAAACTTACACGCTTGCTCTATAGCCACATCTGTGACCCCTTGGTAAGTCCTAGTGTTGTACCTTATTTTATATGTTTTTTTGTGTAGTCCGGTGGAAAAAGAGCGGTCCAGTGAACGTGTCTCGATAAACTCGCGTGCACGACGTAAACGTCACTGTCTTCCACCCACATGTGGGAATATAGGAATAAAAGTGGAGAATCTCAACGGGTGTTATCATACCAGGACTAATGCACCGGATCCCATCAGAACTCTAAAGTGAAGCGTACTAGGGCGACAGTAGTACTAGGATGGGTGACCCCCTGGCAAGTCCTCGTGTTGCACCCCTTTTTATATTTTTTTTGCGATGTTTGGTGAAAAAAAGCGTCTAGTGAACGTGTCTCGGTAAACTCGCATGCACGACGTAAACATCACTACGTTCCACCCACATTTGGGAATATAGGAATAAAAGTGGAGAATCCTAACTGTTGCGATCGTACCAGCACTAATGCGCCGAATCCCATCAGAACTCCGAAGGTAAGCGTGCTTGGGCGAGAGTAGGTAGTACTAGGATGGGTGACCCCCTGGGAAGTCCTCGTGTTGCACCCCTTTTTATATTTTTTTCCGATGTTCTGTAAAAAAAGAGCGTACTAGTGAACGTGTCTTGGTAAACTCGCCTGCGCAACGTAAATGTCATTGCGCTCCACCCATATGTGGGAATATAAGAATAAAAATGGAGAATCCTAACGGGTGCGATCATACAAGAGCTAGTTTACCAGAACTGTTGCTTCCCGTCGTAACAAATGTTTAAATAACAAAACCCTAAAAGTGGAATCCAAAACAGAAAAGAAAAACTAATAAGGAAAATTACAAAAATAGCCCGAAAAGAATAAAATGTAATTTTAAAGGCCTAAACAATAAAATTTGACCAAAAAACCCTGCAGTTCACGAGCGCAGCGCTGGTTACTTTTGATCGTTGACCCGTTTTCAATGAAATTAGACTCCGAAAACGAGAAAATTCGGCACTCCATAGTTTGATAAAATTACCAAATTGCCACAGCATTAAATCTTTCCATCATCTATCAAATCTTTCCGTAAACTGACACGCTTGCTCTTAAACCGCATCAGTGACCCCTTGGGAAGTCCTCGTGTTGCACCTCCTTTTATATTTTTGTGTAATTCGGGGAAAAAAGAGCGTACTAGTGAACGTGTCTTGATAAACTCGAATGCACAACGTAAACGTCACTGCGTTCCACCCACATGTGAGAATATAGGAACAAAAATGGAGAATCCTAACAGGTGCGATCATGCCAGCACTAATTCACCGGATCCCATCAGAACTCCGAAAGTAAGCGTGCTTTGGCGAGAGTAGTGCTAGGATGGGTGACATCCTTGGAAGTCCTCGTGTTGCACCCTTTTTTATATTTTTTTTGCGATGTTCGGTGAAAAAAGCGGGTACTAGTGAACGTGTCTTGGTAAACTCGCTTGCGCGACGTAAACGTAATTGCGTTCCACCCATACGTGGGAATATAGGAATAAAAATGGAGAATCCTAACGGGTGCGATCATACGAGTACTAGTTTCCCAGAACTGTTGCTTCCCGCCATAACAAACGTTTAAATAACAAAACCCTAAAAGTGGAATCCAAAACGGAAAAGAAAAACTAATAAGGAAAATTAAAAAAACAAAATGAAAAGAATTAAATGTAATTTTGAAGGCCTAAACAAAAAAATTTGACATAAAAAACCCTGCAGTTTACGAGCGCAACGCTGGTTACTTTTGATCGTTGACCCGTTTCCAATGAAATTAGGCTCCTAAAACGAGAAAATCCGGCACTCCAAAGTTGAAAAAAATTACCAAATTGCCAGTGGATCAAATCTATCCATCATCTATCAAATCTTTTCGTAAACTGACACGCTTGCTCTTAAACTGCTTCAGTGACCCCTTGGGAAGTCCTCGTGTTGCACGTCCTTTTATATTTTTTTTTGTGTTCCGGTGAAAAAAGAGCTTACTACTGAACGTGTCATGGTAAACTCGAATGCACGACGTAAACGTCACTGCGTTCCACCCAAATGTCAGAATATAGGAATAAAATTGGAGAATCCTTACGGGTGCGATCATACCAGCACTAATGCACCGGATCCCATTATAACTCCGTAGTTAAGCGTGCATGGGCGAGAGTAGTACTAGGATGGGTGACCCCCTGGGAAGTCCTCGTGTTGCACCTCTTTTTATATTTTTTTTTGCAATGTTCGGTGAAAAAAGAGCATACTAGAGAACGTGTGTTGGTAAAGTCGCATGCATGACGTAAACGTCACTGCGTTCCACTCATATGTGGGAATATAGGAATAAAAGTGGAGAATCCTAACGGGTGCGATCATACGAGAACTCGTATACCAAAACTGTTGCTTCCCATCGTAACAAACGTTTAAATAACGAAACCCTAAAACTGGAATCCAAAACGAAAAAGAAAAACTAATAAGGAAAATTACAAAAATAACCCGAAAATAATAAAATTTAATTTTGAAGGCCTAAACGATAAAATTTGACCAAAAAACCCTGCAGTTCACGAGCATAACGTTGGTGACTTTTCGTCGTTGTCCCGTTTGCAATGAGATTGGGCTCCGAAAACGCGAAAATCCGGCACTCTAAACTTTGCAAAAATTACCAAATTGCCACTGGGTCAAATCTTTCCATCATCTATCAAATCTTTCCATAAACTGACACGCTTGCTCTTCAACCGCATCAGTGACCCCTTGGGAAGTCCTCGTGTTGCACCTCCTTTTATATATTTTTTTTGTAGTCCGGTGAAAAAAGAGCGGTCTAGTGAACGTATCTCGGTAAACTCGCATGCACGACGTAAACGTCACTGTGTTCCACCCACATGTGGGAATATAGGAATAAAAGTGGAGAATCCTAACGGCTGCGATCCAATCAGATCTCCAAAGTTAAGCGTGTTTGTGTGAGAGTAGTACTACGATGGGTAATCCCCTGGGAAGTCCTCGTGTTGCACCCCTTTTTATATTTTTTTGCGATGTTTGGTAAAAAAAGAGCGGTCTAGTGAACATGTCTTAGTAAACTCGAATGCACGACGTAAACGTTACTGCGTTCCACCCAATGTGGGAATATAAGAATAAAAATGGAGAATCCTAATGGGTTCGATCATCCTAGAACTCGTATACCAAAACAATTGCTTCCGATCGTAACAAACGTTTAAATATTAAAACCCTAAAAGCGGAATCCAAAACGGAAAAGAAAAACTAATAGGGAAAATTACAAAAATAACCCGAAAACAATAAAATGTAATTTTGAAGGCCTAAACGATAAAATTTGACCAAAAAACCCTGCAGTTCACGAGCGCAACGCTGGTAACTTTTTATTGTTGACCCGTTTCCAATGAAATTAAGCTCCAAAAATTCAAAAATCCGGCACTCCGTACTTGAAAAAAATTACCAAATTACCAATGGATCAAATATTTCCATAAACTGAGACGCTTGCTCTTCAACCGCATCAGTGACCCCTTGGGAAGTCCTCGTGTTGCACCCCTTTTTATATTTTTTTGCGATGTTAGGTGAAAAAGAGCGGTCTAGTGAACGTGTCTTGGTAAACTCTCATGCACGACGTAAACGTCACTGCGTTCCACCCACATGTGGGAATATAGGAATAAAAGTGGAGAATACTAACGTGTGCGATCATACCAGCACTAATGCCCCGGATCTAATCAGATCTTTGAAATTAAGCGTGTTTTGGTGAGAGTAGTACTAGGATGGGTGACCCCCTGGGAAGTCCTCGTGTTGCACCCCTTTTCATATTTTTTTTGCGAGGTTCGGTAAAAAAAGAGCGGTCTAGTGAACGTGTCTTGGTAAACTCGCATGCACGACGTAAACATCACTGCGTTTCCACCCACATGTGGGAATATAGGAATAAAAGTAGAGAATCCTAACGGGTGCGATCATACCAGCCCTAATGCACCAGATCCAATCAGATCTCCGAAGTTAAGCGTGTTTGGGTGAGAGTAATACTAGGATGGGTGACCGACTAGGAAGTCCTCGTGTTGCACCCATTTTTATATTTTTTTGAGATTTTCGGTGAAAAAAGAGCGGTCTAGTGAACGTGCCTTGGTAAACTCGCATGCATGACGTAAACGTCACTGCGTTCCACCCACATGTGGGAACATAGGAACAAAAATAGAGAATCCGAACGGGTGGGATCATACGAGAACTAGTTTACCAAAAATGTAGCTTCCCATCGTAACAAACGTTTAAATAACAAAACCCTAAAAGTGGAATCCAAAAAGAAAAACTAATAGGGAAAATTACAAAAATAACCCGAAAACAAAAAAATGTAATTTTGAAGGCCTAAACGATAAAATTTGGCCAAAAACCCTGCAGTTCACAAGCATGAAGCTTGTGACTTTTGATCGGTGTCCCGTTTCCAATGAAATTGGGCTACGAAAATGCGAAAATCTGGCACTCCAAACTTGGCAAAAATTACCAAATTGCCACTAGATCAAATCTTTCCATAAACTGACACGCTTGCTCTTCAACCGCATCATTGACCCCTTGGGAAGTCCTCATGTTGCACCTTCTTTTATATATTTTTTTGTGTAGTCCGATGGAAATAGAGCGGTCTAATGAACGTGTCTCGGTAAACTCGCATGCACGACGTAAACGTCACTGCGTTCCACCCACATGTCAGAATATAGAAATAAAAGTGGAGAATCCTAACGGGTGCAATCATACCAGCACTAATGCACCGGATCCCATCAGAACTCCGAAGTTAAGCGTGCTTGGGCGATAGTAGTACTAGGACGGGTGACCCCCTGAGAAGTCCTCGTGTTGCACCCCTTTATTTATTTTTTTGCGACGTTCGGTGAAAAAAGAGCGGTCTAGTGAACGTGTCTTGGTAAACTCGCATGCACGATGTAAACGTCACTGCGTTCCATCCATATGTGGGAATATAGTAATAAAAGTGGATAATACTAACGGGTGCGATCATACCAGTACTAATGCACCGGATCCAATCAGATCTCCATGGTTAAGCGTGTTTGGGTGAGATTAGTACCAGGATGGGTGACCCCTTGGGAAGTCCTCATGTTGCACCCCTTTTTATTTTTTTTACGATGTTCTGTGAAAAAAGAGCGGTCTAGTGAACGTGTCTTAGTAAACTCGCATGTACAACGTAAACGTTACTGCGTTCCACCCACAGGTGGGAATATAGGAATAAAAATAGAGAATCCTAACGGGTGCGATCATACGAGAACTAGTTTACCAAAACTGTTGCTTCCCATCGTAACAAACGTTTAAATAATAATACCCTAAAAGTGGAATCCAAAAAGAAAAACTAATAAAAAAATTACAAAAATAACCCGAAAACAAAAAAATGTAATTTTGAAGGCCTAAATGATAAAATTGGGCAAAAAACCCTGCAGTTCACGAGCATAGCGCTAGTGACTTTTGATCGTTGTTCCATTTCCAATGAAATTGGGCTCCGAAAAAGTAAAAATTAGGCACTCCAAACTTGGCAAAAATTACCATATTGCCACTGGATCAAATCTTTCCATCATCTATCAAATCTTTCCATAAACTGACACGCTTGCTCTTCAGCCGCATCAGTGACCCCTTAGGAAGTACTCGTGTTGCACCTCCGTTTATATATTTTTTTTTGCGATGTCCGATGAAAAAAGTACGGTCTAGTGAACATGTCTTGGTAAACTCGCATGCACGACGTAAACGTCATTGCGTTCCACCCAAATGTGGGAATATAGGAATAAAAGTGAAGAATCCTAACGGGTGCGATCATACCAGCACTAATGCACCGGATCCCATCAGAACTCCGAAGTTAAGCGTGTTTGGGCGAGAGTAGTACTAGGATGGGTGACCCCCTTGGAAGTCCTTGTGTTGCACCCCTTTTTATATTTTTTTTGTGATGTTCAGTAAAAAAAGGACGGTCTAACGAATGTGTCTTACTAAACTCGCATACACGACGTAAACGTCACTGCGTTCCACCTACATGTGAGAATGTAGGAATAAAAATGGAGAATCCTAATGGGTGCGATCATACGAGAACTAGTTTACCAAAACTGTTGCTTCCCATCGTAACAAACATTTAAATAACAAAACCCTAAAAGTGGAATCCAAAATGAAAAACTAATAAGGAAAATTACAAAAATAACCCGAAAACAAAAAAATGTAATTTTGAAGGCCTAAACAATAAAATTTGGTCAAAAACTCTGCAGTTCACAAGCATAGCGCTTACGACTTTTGATCGGTGTCTCGTTTCCAATAATTTTGGACTCCGAAAACGCGAAAATTCAGAACTCCAAACTTTATAAAAATTACCAAATTACCACTGGATCAAATCTTTCCATCATCTATCATAACTTTCCATAAATTGACTCGCTTGCTCTTCAATCGCATCAATGACCCCTTGGTAAGTCCTGGTGTTGTACCTCTTTTTATATATTTTTTTGTGTAGTCCGGTGAAAAAAGAACGGTCTAGTGAACGTGTCTCGGTAAACTCGCATGTACGACGTAAACGTCACTGCGTTCCACCCACATATGGGAATATAGGAACAAAAGTGGAGAATTCTAACGGGTGCGATCATACCAGCACTAATGCACCGGATCCCATCAGAACTCTGAAGTTAAGCGTGCTTGGGCGAGAGTAGTACTAGGATGGGTGACCCGCTGGGAAGTCCTCGTGTCGCACCTTTTTTTATATTTTTTTTGCGATATTCGGTGAAAAAAGAGCGGTCTAGTGAACGTGTTTCGGTAAACTTGCATGCACGACGTAAACGTCACTGCGTTCTACCCACATATAGGAATAAAAGTGGAGAATCCTAACGGGTGCGATCATACCAGCAATAATGCATCGGATCCCATCAGAACTCCAAAGTTAAGCGTGCTTGGGTGAGAGTAGTACTAGGATGGTGACCCCCTGGGTAGTCCTCGTGTTGGACCCCTTTTTATATTTATTTTGCAATGTTCGGTGAAAAAAGAGCGCTCTAATGAACGTGTCTTGCTAAGCTCGCATGCACGACGTAAACGTCACTGCGTTCCACCCAAATGAGGGAATGTAGGAGCAAAAATGGAGAATCCTAACGGGTGCGATCATGCGAGAACTAGTTTACCAAAACTGTTGCTTCCCACGGTAACAAATGTTTAAATAACAAAACCCTAAAAGTGGAATCCAAAAATAACTCGAAAATAAAAAAATATAATTTTGAAGGCCTAACCGATAAAATTTGGCCCACAAACCTTGCAGTTCACAAGCATAGCTTTTGTGACTTTTGATCGTTTTCTTGTTTCTAATGAAATTGGGCTCCGAAAACGCCAAAATTTGACACTCCAAACATGTCAAAAACTACCAAATTGCCACTAGATCAAATCTTTCCATAAATTGACTCGCTTGCTCTATAATCGCATCAATGACCCCTTGGTAAGTCCTCATGTTGTACCTCTTTTTATATATTTTTTTGTGTAGTCCGGTGAAAAAAGAACGGTCTAGTGAACGTGTCTCGGTAAACTCGCATGTACGACGTAAACGTCACTGCGTTCCACCCATATGTGGGAATATAGGAATAAAAGTGGAGAATCCTAATGGGTGCGATCATACCAGCACTAATGCACTGGATCGCATCAGAACTCCGAAGGTAAGCGGGCTTGGGCAAGAGTAGTACTAGGATGGGTGACCCCCTGGGAAGTCCTCGTGTCGCACCTCTTTTTATATTTTTTTTGCGATATTCGGTGAAAAAAGAGCGGTCTAGTGAACGTGTTTCGGTAAACTTGCATGCACGACGTAAACGTCACTGCGTTCTACCCACATATAGGAATAAAAGTGGAGAATCCTAACGGGTGCGATCATACCAGCAATAATGCATCGGATCCATCAGAACTCCAAAGTTAAGCGTGCTTGCTTGGGTGAGAGTAGTACTAGGATGGTGACCCCCTGGGTAGTCCTCGTGTTGGACCCCTTTTATATTTATTTTGCAATGTTCGGTTGAAAAAAGAGCGCTCTAATGAACGTGTCTTGCTAAGCTCGCATGCACGACGTAAACGTCACTGCGTTCCACCCAAATGAGGGAATGTAGGAGCAAAAATGGAGAATCCTAACGGGTGCGATCATGCATGCGAGACTAGTTTACCAAAACTGTTGCTTCCCACGGTAACAAATGTTTAAATAACAAAACCCTAAAAGTGGAATCCAAAAATAACTCGAAAATAAAAAAATGTAATTTTGAAGGCCTAAACGATAAAATTTGGCCCAAAACCTTGCTGTTCACAAGCATAGCTTTTGTGACTTTTGATCGTTTTCTTGTTTCTAATGAAATTGGGCTCCGAAAACGCCAAAATTTGACACTCCAAACATGTCAAAAACTACCAAATTGCCACTAGATCAAATCTTTCCATAAATTGACTCGCTTGCTCTATAATCGCATCAATGACCCCTTGGTAAGTCCTCATGTTGTACCTCTTTTTATATATTTTTTTGTGTAGTCCGGTGAAAAAAGAACGGTCTAGTGAACGTGTCTCGGTAAACTCGCATGTACGACGTAAACGTCACTGCGTTCCACCCATATGTGGGAATATAGGAATAAAAGTGGAGAATCCTAATGGGTGCGATCATACCAGCACTAATGCACTGGATCGCATCAGAACTCCGAAGGTAAGCGGGCTTGGGCAAGAGTAGTACTAGGATGGGTGACCCCCTGGGAAGTCCTCGTGTTGTAGCCTTTTTTATATTTTTTTACGATGTTCGGTGAAGAAAGAGCGTACTAGTGAACTTGTCTTGGTAAACTCGCCTGCGCGACGTAAACGTCATTGCGTTCCACCCATATGTGGGAATATAGCAATAAAAATAGAGAATCCTAATGGGTGCGATCATACGAGAACTAGTATGGAAAACTACGAAAATAACCCAAAAAGAATAAAATGTAATTTTAAAGGCCTAAATAATAAAATTTGACCAAAAAACCCTACAATTCACAAGCGCAGCGCTGGTTACTTTTGTTCGTTGACACGTTCCAATGAAATTAGGCTCTGAAAATGAGAAAATTCGGCAATCCAAAGTTGAACAAAATTTCAAAATTGCCACTGGATCAAATCTATCCATCATCTATCAAATCTTTCTGTAAACTGACACGCTTGCTGTTAAACCGCATCAGTGACCCCTTGGGAAGTCCTTGTGTTGCACCTCCTTTTATATTTTTTTGTGTAATCCAGTGTAAAAAGAGCGTACTAGTGAACGTGTCTTGGTAAACTCGAATGCATGACGTAAACGTCACTTCGTTCCACCCACATGTGAGAATATAAGAATAAAAATTGAGAATCCTAACAGGTGAGATCATACCAGCACTAATGCACCGGATCCCATTATAACTCCGAAGTTAAGCGTGCTTGGGCGAGAGTAGTACTAGGGTGGGTGACCTCCTGGGAAGTCCTCGTGTTGCACCCCTTTTTATATTTTTTTTCCAATTTTCTATGAAAAACGAGCGTACTAGTGAACGTGTCTTGGTAAACTGGCATGCACGACGTAAACGTCACTGCGTTCCACCCACATGTGGGAATATAGGAATAAAAGTAGAGAATCCTAACAGATGCGATCATACCAGCACTAATGCACCGGATCCAATCAGATATCCGAAGTTATGCATGTTTGGGTGAGAGTAGTATTAGGATGGGTGACCACCTGGGAAGTCCTCGTGTTGCACTCATTTATATATTTTTTTACGATGTTCGGTGAAAAAAGAGTGGTCTAATGAACGTGTCTTGGTAAACTCGCATGCATGACGTAAACATCACTGCGTTCCACCCACATGTGGGAATATAGGAAAAAAAATGGAGAATTCTAACGGGTGCGATCATATGAGAACTAGTTTACCAAAACTGTTGCTTCCCATCGTAACAAACGTTTAAATAACAAAACCCTAAAATTGGAATCCAAAAAGAAAATCTAATAAGGTAAATTACAAAAATATCCCGAGAACCAAAAAAATGTAATTTTGAAGGCCTAAACGATAAAATTTGGCCAAAAACCCTACTGTTCACGAGCATAACGCTTGTGACTTTTGATCGTTGTCCCATTTCCAATGAAATTGAGCTCCAAAAATGCGAAAATCCAGAACTCCAAACTTGGCAAAAATTACCAAATTACAACTGGATTAAATCTTTCCATCATCTATCAAATCTTTCCATAAACTGAGACGCTTGCTCTTCAACCGCATCAGTGACCCCTTGGTAAGTCCTCCTGTTGCACCTCATTTTATAAATTTTTTGTGTAGTCCGGTGAAAAAAGAGCGGTCTAGTAAACGTGTCTCGGTAAACTCGCATGCCCAACGTAAACGTCACTGCGTTCCACCTACATGTGGGAATATAGGAACAAAAGTGGAGAATTTTAACGGGTGCGATCATACCAGCACTAATGCACCGGATCTGATTAGAACTCTAAAGTAAAGCGTGCTTGGGCGAGAGTAGTACTAGGATGGGTGACCCCCTGGAAAGTCCTCGCGTTGCACTCCTTTTTATATTTTTTTTGCGATGTTCGGTGAAAAAAGAGTGGTCTAGTGAACGTGTCTCAGTAAACTCGCATGCACGACGTAAACGTCACTGCGTTCCACCCACATGTGGGAATATAGGAATAAAAGTGGAGAATCCTAACGGGTGCGATCATACCAGCACTAATGCACCGGATCCCATCAGAACTCCGAAGTTAAGCGTGCTTGGGCGAGAGTAGTACTAGTACGGGTGACCCCCTGGGAAGTTTTCGTGTTGCACCCCTTTCTATATTTTTTTTGCGATGTTCGGTGAAAAAAGAGCGGTCTAATGAACGTGTCTTGCTAAACTCGCATGCACGACGTAAACGTCACAGCGTTCTCCATACATGTGGGAATATCAGAATAAAAATGGAGAATCCTAACGGGTGCGATCATACGAGAACTAGTTTACCAAAACTGTTGCTTCCCATCGTAACTAATGTTTAAATAACAAAACTCTAATAGTGGAATCGAAAAAGAAAAACTAATAAGGAAAATTACAAAAATAACCCGAAAACAAATAAAATGTAATTTTGAAGGCCTAAACGATAAAATTTGGCCCAAAACCTTGCAGTTCAAGAGCATAGCATTTGTGACTTTTGATCGTTTTCCCCGTTTCTAATGAAATTGGGCTCCGAAAATGCGAAAATTCGGCACTCCAAACACGGCAAAAACTACCAAATTGCCACTGGATCAAATCTTTCCATAAATTTACACGCTTGCTCTTCAATCGCATCAGTGATCCCTTGGTAAGTCCTCGTGTTGCACCTCATTTTATTTATTTTTTGTGTAGTCCGGTGAAAAAAAAGCGGTCTACTGAATGTGTCTTGGTAAACTCGCATGCACGACGTAAACGTCACTGTGTTCCACCCATATGTGGGAATATAGGAATAAAAGTGGAGAATCCTAACAGGTTCGATCATACCAGCACTAATGCACCGGATCCCATCAGAACCCCGAAGGTAAGCGTGCTTGGGCAAGAGTAGTACTAGGATGGGTGACCCCCTGGGAAGTCCTCGTGTTGCAACCTTTTTTATATTTTTTTTGCGATGTTCGGTGAAAAAAGAGCGTACTAGTGAACGTGTCTTGGTAAACTCGCCTGCGCGACATAAACGTCATTGCGTTCCACCCATATGTGGGAATATAGGAATAAAAATGGAGAATCCTAATGGGTGCGATCATATGAGAACTAGTTTACCAAAACTGTTGCTTCCCGTCGTAACAAACGTTTTAATAACAAAACCCTAAAAGCGGAATCCAAAACAGAAAAGAACAACTAATAAGGAAAACTACAAAAATAACCCAAAAAGAATAAAATGTAATTTTGAAGGCCTAAATAATTAAATTTGACCAAAAAACCCTACAGTTCACGAGCGCAGCGCTGGTTACTTTTGATCGTTGACCCGTTTCCAATGAAATTAGGCTCCGAAAATGAGAAAATCTGGCACTCCAAAGTTGAACAAATCTTCCAAATTGCCACTGGATCAAATCTTTCCATCATCTATCAAATATTTCCGTAAACTGACACGCTTGCTGTTAAACCGCATCAGTGACCCCTTGGGATGTCCTCGTGTTACACCTCCTTTTATATTTTTTTGTGTAATCCGGTGAAAAAAGAGCGTACTAGTGAACGTGTATTGGTAAATTCGAATGCACGACATAAACGTCACTTCGTTCTACCCACATGTGAGAATATAAGAATAAAAATGGAGAATCCTAATGGGTGAGATCATACCAGCACTAATGCACCGGATCCCATTATAACTCGAAGTTAAGCGTGCTTGGG